>OMKK01032567.1:0-26038 GCA_900302305.1 Polymixia japonica | reverse complement strand
GTATGTATAGGAGAGAGAGAGAGAGAGAGAGAGAGAGAGAGAGAGAGAGGGGACAAACTCTTAAATTTCTTTTTAATGTTAATTTTGCCCTGTAATGCCACCACTGATGAGCCTTGCAGGAAAACATGGTCTGGGTACAGGCTGGGACTCTCCCTGGCACCAGAGAGCGTGTGGTGCTGACCATCCAAACCACTGGGCTTGGCGTTGGTCCGAGCCGAGACCAGATCCGTCCAGCTGGCATGATGGGAAAGTCTGGCCTGAACCCATGGTGGCAGGCTGGGTGTACCCAGATGGTTGAAGGGGATTGCATGTGCGCACGCACGCACGCACACACACACGCACACACGCAACGTCATGCAAGGCTGGAAACATACACATTTAAACAGGCCTCCAATGTTGCAAATAAACACTCAAACACCGGGGGAGAGAGTGAGAGAGAAAAGAAAAGCGCTCTCAATAGACAGAGGCAGTTGCACTTTCCTACCCAGGGGTCAAGGGCACATCCAACCCCCTCTCGGAGTTACAAGAGCCTGCTGTGACAAGAGTGGGCTTCAGCCATCCTGAAGGTCGCTACACCGGAGAAAAATGACTCTTGACCCCACACCTTCAGCTCACAGCTACAGACCTGACTGAAAGGAGAAGTATGTAGGAGTCTGACTAAAGGGACATGAGTACGAGCAGTAGCAAAGATGCATGTGGATGATGGAAGAAATAGTCTTTAAGTGAATCAATGATTGAAAACACATTTTAAGCGTTTCTATCCTTAACGGAAACCAAGTTATCAATTTGTTTAAAATCATACTTTGGTGAATAAAGCTCTTTTCCAAAGAGAGTTTAAATGAAGGTTATTGGTGGCATCAGTCAAAACCCAATCAATTCAGACCCTAATCTAGTTTAAGGTATTCAGCTGTATGATTGAGGAGGAAAACACTGATGTGTCACGCTCCGCTTGCTTCTTAATGAAAAAACAAAATGCTAACAAAAACATTTCATTTAATGTGTCCCGCTAGCACCACAACGTACAGCTAAAAAGAGTTTTGATCTTTTCATTGTATTTCATGTACTTTAAGGTTTGAGCTACCTCTGGTTCAGAAGCTATCTAATATATAATATGCAAATGTAGAGAAAAATTATATCCGTGGCCTGAGTGAAAGCTAGCAATTCAAGTATGTGTGTGGCATGCTGGTAATGAGTGCTTAGGCTTCAATGAAGACATGTGTCTCTATTTAAATGCACATCAGCGGAACGAAAGAAAATAAAATTAGGGATGTGTGAGTGCATAAAGGTGGGTTTGTGTGTGTGTAACGCCTGCCTGCCTGAATGCACTACTGGATACATATGTGCTGCAGGCTGAGGTGGTACCAGGTGAGGTGGCAGCACACACACACAACATACAACCCACACACACACGTACCCACACCCACAACACACATCCACAGGGTACCTGATTGCTCGTCAAAGGCGCACCAGAGATGGACCCAGTCGTCCGTTAGTCAAATGCCCCAGCCATCCACCTGCACTGCTGAACAGTGCAGGACCCCTACTGGCGTACACACAGAGCATGGGCCCAACCAGCAGTGTACCATGTTCCAACAACAAGAACCCAACCAGCCAAACACTCGCGCTGTTTGTTCATAAAAGAGAGCCAGCCGACCGTTCATCCTGTTCAAAGAGGAGCCTGTGGACGGCAGCGCTCACCGATGTGGGGCGGCACGTCTGCCTGTCACACGGCCAGCTAGACCCTGCTCAGCATCAATCATGACACAGGTGGTGCAGCAGTGTGGCAAAAGAGAAAAGAAATAACTAGCTACTCCTAGGTGTTTGGTATGGTACAGTGCTGTTGGTTGTGTGTGTGTGTGTGTGTGTGTGTGTGTACACTGTGTATTGGGCTTAGTATGTGACGGGGGTTAGGCTGGGACCAGGTGGGGCCAGGCTGGACCAGGTGCTAGCTGGGTCTGGCTGGTAGGAGTGGTCACCATGGTAGCGAGGGGATGAAAGCAATTGAAAGCTGTGGCCCCTATGTTGTAAACTGCTGTCATAGTGATGGGGCACTGCCAGGCCAATAGTTTTGGGTGCGGTCAGATGACCTTGCTGACCCTGGGAGCCAGAGCAGCCTGCCTTCACACGATAATAGAGCTTATGAATACTACTCAAGCAGAACCACAATGAGCAACACTTGGTGTCTTGTTTTAGTCATTGGTGACTAGACCAAATGGACAGAGGATGGAATATTTATATCATCACAGATGATTCCATGGCATCTGGTCATCATATGAAGCCAATTCACTTTCTGCTATCTTTAAGTGACAAACTACTTAAAACAAGGGTCCTGGTATCTCAGGATTAAAATCACCCTGAGGCTCTAAGTCCTAACAATTTCTCTCCCATTTAATACCCTTAGTTTGAGAAATGTGACCAAGAATGTCGCCATTAAAAATGGTATGAAGAGTGCTGTGTGTCTTACTTCTGGCAAAGCTGGTTGAAGAGAATCTTGGGGTTGACAGGGCCTTTCCCTGACTCCTTCATGTTGTGAAGGAAGAGGAACATGGCCGATGTCAGGGGCTCTGGGCTGGGCAGCATCACTGTCAATGGACTCTGGAACACATGGGGAAAAACAAAATGAAAATTAACAACATTGATAACCAAATTTGAAGTTGTAGGAAGTAATTGGAATGGATCAACACAGCAAAACAGGATCCAATTCAATTCTTGGAACACCTTATATTAAGCACTAAAGCTATATCATAGATGTTTTGGACATTTCTAATGTACTACTTAAAACTAGGAGTGTCCCCAGCTAAGAATTTGCAGAGTCTAATCTGATTCGTAAAGCCATGCCTATAGTCGACTGACATTGAAATCGGATTACTTATTTATTTATTTATTTTCCATAGCAGCACAGGGTGAAATCCCCCCCCTCTGCCCCAAAGCAAAGTCTACGCAGCGTTGGTACCCAGGTGTGAATGTCTCTCCTCTCCTCCACTATTCCAACAGTTGAATGGCCGCTGCATTTTCTCCCCACTGATAAACTGAGCGCTGTTAATTCTCTATCGAAACTCAGAACAATTTTGTGATGAAGATGATGAAGACTTTAGTTGGAGATTTAATAATTGTCTTATTATTACATGGCTCGCATGTCTACTGAACAATACTGTAATATGCTGTGAATGTGCTGTGGATGAGCTTAAAGTGTTCATTGCGCTTTCATATGCCTATGTTGACTGTTGGTAAGAATGTAAGAAGTATGAACGGCATTTTCAAAACACCACAGTGTTTTGCAGTGAAATAATGCTGTTCCTGCATTTTGCCTATGAGAGGAAATGCCTGTGTTGATTTCACATTTTTGAAAAACTAATTTCAAATCCGGGACAGAAGATCGTGGTCAATGAAGAACTATTCCCAACAAACTCCTGAACCCTATTTACCCAGTATATGGCACTGAATACATGTAAATATAAAAACAGAGAATAACTTTATCAACAAGTGTTTGAATTATTTGCTATCGATTGAATAAAGACAACTGAGTGAAATGCATACAACCTATTTTCACAGCTAACGGAGCTAACTTTACCTAGATTAAAGAAATTATCAGATTTTTCTTATTATTTTAATGCTGACTTCTTTTTTATTTTTTTATACTTTCACACTTCGGGAAATATTGTAGACTATATACAATATGAACGCATTGCTGTCCGATGCTCATGAACATTAAAACTGCTATGTGCAATATTTGTTATGGTATTTTATGTTAAACATGTTAAACATGTTATGTTAAACATAAAATACTGTGTGCTATGCAAAGGTTCATTGAAATAGGATATTTGCAACTTTGCAGTGTCATTTTTACAATCCTGGCCCATGTCTTTAAGTCCAAAGTCCTAGAATCTGGGCACTGTGTGGGAGGGGAAAACTCAAGCTTGTTTTAAACTATAACAGCTTTTTGTTGTAATTCCCCTTCTCTATTGGTAGAGTCAGAATTTTGCACATAACAGCTTTAAAGCCCAGCTAAGATACTACTCCAATGGTCTGACAAAATTGGATAGTTCCAGTTTACCACAGTAATATCCACACTTAGGAGACTGACTGAAAGCATGTTAATTATTTCAGCTTTTATATAAATAACCTTCAAAAAAACTGTATGCATGATTTATTTGGTGAACCCAAGCAATTTATATCAGACAATTTATTGCCACTGCTTAGATTCGACTGTGACACTCGCAGTCAAACCAGGCTCCTTAGATCGAATCGTCAAATTTCTGCGGTCACCCCTACTTAAAACTACACTGTGCAGCTTTAAAATCAGACAGAAATACACAGAGAACAAGACTAGTCTTCATTTAAATTCTCCAAAGTGATCATAAAGAGGTATAAGACACTTCATAAAAGGAATCTTTAAAAGGCATACAGCAGATGCACTAGAGCAGTGGTTCTCAACCATGTGCCACTCTGGCCCAAAAGCATGAAGGTTTTCATTCCAACCAATCACTACACCAGGTGATTTCACTGGTGATTAGTTCCCCCCTCTCTGTGTGAATGTGAGATAATTAGTGAAATCGACAGGTGTGACTGGTTGGAATGAAAACCAGAATGCTTTTGGACCAAAGTGGCACATGGTTGAGAACCACTGGACTATAGGACCGAGGGATTATGTGAGGGTCAGACCAGTGAATATGAAGACATTCACTACAAACACAAAGTAATCTGCATAACAATAATGGTCCAAGCTATGAGGGGAAAGGTAATGTAATAATCTGGAGGTAGGGGGGCAGCAGACTGTACCAGGTTGGCCTCTGCAGGGGGGCAGATCCTCAGTTTGTAACCCTTCTCCTTAACTTCCTGGATGAGGTCGATTAGTATGTGCGTCTGGGATAGGTTCTATGAATACAGAAAACAATTATTTTAAGTCATGTTACTCAATTTCATTAAGCATTTTATATACTTTTACAGTCAAGGCATCCACCAGGTATGTCATTAACCAGGATCAGGATACATATGAGGTGTACTACACCTCTTCAACAAAATGGTGCTGTGATTGTACCGTGTATCAATTAAAGACCTCAGACTCCCTCTACCAGAAAAGAAAAAATGACAATCCTTCAAAGAAATGAAATTGCATTCACACTTAGCTAGTGGCAATGCAAGGTGGTCAATTAAAAATACCCTTCTGAAATGCTGTCTCCGTTTTAGCAGAATTTTGGAAAACCTGTGCGCGTTCATTATTCTGAAAAGGGGCTTTCAAATTAATTTATGATCTGGAGTTTGAAATGTAGAGGAAAGAAGATCCTTGGTGAGGAGACAGCTCGAAGCAGCTATTGTCCTTTCATGTTAGAGGAGCATCTTTTTCTTGCCTTTCAAGAGATATTTGTTTTGTCACATCCTGGCAATGAAGACAGTTGCTATGGAAAACACACAATGGAACAGGCATTGTGAGCACAGACATGGCTCATCCTCTGGCAATTATGTTTTTTCACCAGAAAGATTGCAATTTTCAAGGAGACAATACAAATAGACACAGAGAGAGGGGAGGAAAACACGTAAAGCGCGCTCACTCGAATTTCAATCAAGGAGGAAGGCCCTGAGGGTGATTAACAAAATGGAGGAAAAAAACAGCTTCATTGTTAAAGAGGAATGTCAGTTTGCAGTCACCACAACACGACCAGAGAAAGACTAGAGCGGTTGTGTTGTGTGGAAAATGGGCTCTGTACCAACTGAGTGCCACTCATGTGTGGGCAGGTAAAAATGTCAGAGTCTTTGAGCTGGCCTTGCCTTGTTGTGTATACTTCAAAATGACCTAAAAAGCCTAAATATATTACTGCTGAGCTTGTGTACACTCTTATTCATTATTTGACCCTTCTATGGCTTGGTCTGATTATCCTGGCCTTGTCTTTTAAGAAACACCACTTGAGCAGAGATTGAAAATACTATGTATGTGCACACATTTTCATGAAGTCATGATTGCATAACATTTAGATCCATCAGTATAAAGCAATGACAAGCATTAATCCAGTTTATGCCTTGCATCAGAGCAGTTATGACATAACAGCGATGTAATATCATATGGCATTAAAGATGCTCTATGTGATTTTTATATAAATTTGGCCTCAGTTAAGATGGCACAGACATTGCTATAAGGGCAGTGATAAAACATTCATGTATGAATTCAGGCCTTCCAATACCAACCTGCATCACAGCATTGAAGAAGCAGGTGTTACCGAGGTTGTTGATACCTTTGACGGGAACCAACATGCTGTTGATGACCGCACCCTTTCCCCTGGCCAGGTCAGCATGGTCAAATGGCTCCTCCCGCAGCTTGATGATCTTGGGCGATGTTCCTGGAAGATGGGGACAAAATAGGTCAGTGATGCACAGTAGTAGGTTAATACACCTGAAACCAGTCTGCACGTGAACCCCACCTTACAATGGAAAAAACCTATGCATATTGGTAAAATTAGTTAGAGGAGATAACAGACAACTGATGGGTATTAGGAGAAGGAAGATATGGGGATGATGTTTGGGAAGGGGCCTGGGGAACTGGAGACTATCCTATGTTTATGACTATAGTACAAAGGCTATGGCTATTACTGATACAAGGCCTTTACAGCTAAATTTGAGCCTGGGAGCTGCAGATGAGGCTGGGGATGAGGAAGTTGAGGCTGCAATTGCAGCTTGGAGGTGGAAAACTGGGGCTGTCTTGAAAATTGGGAAGGGGGCTAGGAGCTGGAAAAAAAAGGAGAGGGCCTGTCCTGGATGTGAGACTGGGGCTGGGAGCGTAGTGCTGGGGTGGCAGCTGGAAGGAGAGCTGGGAGAGCTGGGTCATCTGGGGGAGCAGATGACAGCTGGAGAAGTTTCCGCTGGTTAGGGAGGGGGGTAAGGGGTGGGGGGTAGGAAGATGAGTCTCCGGAGCCAGCTGTTAGCCCTGATCACTACTGAAAACTAACCTAAAACAGAAACTCTAGTCACAGAGATACGGATATTCACCTGGAGATAGACCAGACCTACTGTAGTGGATGTAGATGCTAGCAATGGTATGCTAGCAGCAAGGCTAACACTGGAGCAACATTATTACTTTTCCTAGTAACAAGTAGTGTAATTTAATATTTGTTTGTTGTATGTCTGTCTGTCAGTTATAGTATTAAGCAACCACTCGAAAAAATAAGCTGTTGTTATCACCCCCTCCAAATATCGCATTTAAGCTGAATCACCCAAAAAACTATATCCCACATTTGTTTTAATCATAATAAGTAGTTGTCCACTCTGATGAGGGCATGCAGTAGACAGGATAACAAAATGGCAGTAGAGTGTACATTCTTTGGGTGGAAGTATTCCCACTACTCTGATTCCCACATCGAGCAAAACGATGACAAGAACATTGAACATCAACACTATTTGACTACCCTGATCATTCATGCAGCAGCACACAGGCAAGTCAATTGGGTTATGCTGATTTTTAAGGTACTGTAAGAGAAGATGTAATCACCAATTTTTGGGGAGTAATAGAAAAGTAGAATCACACGCAGTGTAACTACAGTAATTACAGTGAACTACAGTAAAACTAAAGTAATTACTTTAGAAATGTGCTATTAATTGCTTTTTTTGAGCAACAAGCCCAACCCTAAGCCATCATAAGGACATTTACAATTATGACTATAATACAACCAGGCTATTAAAATGTAACTGTCCAAATTTGATTTAAGGCTTAACTAGTCAACTACCAGCATTTACAATTCTTTAGTATACATGCTGGCCTTAGGTATGCAAACAAGGCCTGGACTGGGACAAGCAATCAACGGTTAACAATTTTTCCCAGCTCATCATTTCTAATTGAATTGTCGTCAGTCCAGTTAGTGAAGGGAGAGACAAGTGGTGTTCCGTCACATTAGGCATAAATGAGCAAGACAAGTGAGAGGACCCAAGGCTGTGGAGAGAAGAGAGAGATAGCACCCCTCCCCGACGCAATGCACGACTCAGAATTTACACATTTTACACTACTTAGCCTGTCTTTCATGCTCCAAGAGACTGCAAGCTGCCTAAATGCCTGACACATACACATACCTCCTGCGTAACTGCAGTACCACTAGTAGATGATGTGGGCTATGTCTAGGCTAGACAGGTGGATGCCTTGCAAACTACCTGATTGACAAGACTTGGTAGGTACTTTTGTTCTACCATCTTGATATCTGTCTATTATATATTATAAATATCATATTATTTTTTTTAATTTGTGGTAACAGTTCAGGTGAATCAAAGGATAAAGTTGTTTTATAAAATGTTTCAATTAGATTACTATCTACTGCTGTACAGTTATTGGTTTATGATAATTGCTGTTATTTTCTAAAGAATTTGAAGAGTTATTTGTGGTAAATATGGAGGATATTGGCAGATTTTCAAGCCTTTTGCCATACTCGATGGGAACCGTTTGATTTTATTTATATCTCATTCCATCTTTTTAACTTTTTATCTTATATCCTATATTTTATGACTAGTGCTCTCATTACTGAACTGACCTGTTTTTCACATCCAACACATTTCATTGTACCGTTGACCCTGCGTTAACCTACATATGACTAATAAAACTGAAACAAACAACAAACACATTTACTGAAAACAGCTATTCATCCGCACATCATGGTGCTGGCTTCTATCCAGTGAGTTTTTCTTCTCCAAAGCCAAGGACCTTGACAGTGTGACCCCGGCCACTGTAGCTGGAACCCTGGACCTTTTTTTATCCGTGACCCGGCATTTTACATCTAAGCCACAATTCAATTCCATTTCCCCAAAGAAACCTTAGACAAATGGTAACTTTTTCTGATAAAAATGTTTGAAAATCAAACAAATCAACATTCACACACACACACACACAGTTTCTGCCAGGTTTTGCCACATTCATATTTTTTCCCAGTTGTACGAAAAACTGTCTTTTCTTGACAAAACTTTTTTTTGGTATCCTGAAGTATGTTAAACCGAAAAGGGAAAAACAAATACATTATCAAAAAATACCCATTTACGAAAATTAAATGTAATGAGAACAACAGTGACGTTCTTACATTTCCTGTTCTTCAACAAGATCAACTATCTCATAAAACGTCCTCAAACACTGGCGGGAAGTATTCAGCATGAGGACTCCAGTAACTACTGATGAGAAGTGGATGTTTTGTGGCTCGATCTGTGATTGTCTGTGGATTGTTTGTGGGACTGGGAGGGCGGGGACGAGGTTCAGCTTGCCGGGACGACCGGCTGTTGTGGAGGTCCACCCAGTGGTGCCAAAAGCATCTGGCCCTCCGCACTGGCAACATCTGGGGGCCCATTTCTATCTGCACTACCACGGCCATAAGGGAGCTCCCATATGTCAGCACCCACACAATGCATGGAAAACAAGTGGGGACGGGGGACCTCTACGACTCTTTAAAAAAACAAAACTAAAAAACACACTCACTGTGTAATTTTGTGGAAATGGTGTGAGATTGAGAAGGTGTGAAAAGATGTGCTTATCCAAGTGTGATGACTGAGCTAAGAGAAAAAGAAAGGGAGAGAGAAAGAGAGTGAGTGTGTGTGTAAACGAGTGTTTCTACTAGTGCTTGTGAGAGTGCAGACTCAAACCCTGTGGACCCAGATATGCAACTCAAGTGTTAGGGCTTCGACTGGCACTTCAGCTGAGAGGGAGCAGAGGAACAAGAAACAAACTGGGCGGAACAGGGATGCCTATGGACACACTCTGCATCTGGGACTGCCAACCAAGGTAAACACTGCTCAGAGAGCCATCTGGTCGGGAATGGGGGTGGGGGGGGTGGAGGAAGGGTTGGGTGGAGCGAAGGGTTGCAACGAGCACAAGCATATGGAAAAGCAGATTTTTCCTCTCCCCACAGCGGTCCAGGGGAAGGCAAATGTCAGCACGCGCTGTGTCCACGCTTGACTGTGCTGCGCCGGGCACCACCACCTGGCCCTCCTCGCTCAGCCACCGAGTATATGGGCAGCAGCGACACTGTGGAGGCTGTCCTCGGGGTAGAGGAAAGTATCACGACGCTCACGCCCGTGCACACGCAAGCACGCATAGTGACACCTCCCACGCTCCCTGCTCCTTTTTCACACAAGAGATACTGGAAAAAGGTGGGACCCACTTATGTTTAGAAAAAAAAAAGGAGATACATTAGGAAAAAAGAAGTGGGCAAAATGAATCAGGCAACAAGCAATGTTCTGTCAGGTGTGAGGTTGGAGTGGTTTCATATTTTGAGTTCAGGAATTAACTGAGGCCAACACCAGACTGCATAGAATACAAGCCTGGGAAGCAATACAATAAATGCTAATTGCTTCCTTTCAAATTTGTTTTACATCCATATTTTTCAGCTCTTAAATTTTCTAGTGCTCTAGATCAAACACAATAGCAGTTCTTTCGAGTGTAGCAGCCACACGCTGTAAGCATTCAAATGATACTATCTAGTCATAAAACAAAGTCTTTCTATATATATTTATATTCCATTTTTCTTCCTACAAAGACCAGGGCATTTTCATAACCCTCTTCATGTGGTTCACAGTTGAGCTGAAAAGGGCAGTCATGCCTCCATGTTCACTTACAGTGCAGCAGTGTGGAGAGTCAAGGCCAGCTCCCCTCATGCAGCAGAGAACGGGCAGTCAAGAGGAAGGCCAGGAAACACCCAAATGTCTTATTAATTTGTTAATTTGTTGTGACTGCGGGGCATGAAAAGCCCGTTTCCTTGCCATCTGAGGCCAAAAGAGCCCAGCGCCATGTTACTTACAAACGGGCACACACATACACACCCACACACAAACAAGTGCACACAGAGCTTTTGCTGCCCACTATCTGGCCTACTTTTGTGTGCGGTGGTGGGAATAAAGACAGATTCACCCTTGATTACCTCCGTGAAAGCACCACCAGGGGACAAGCTTCTTACTGGCTGCTGACTGACAACTAGGCCTAACTGACAGGCCACTTTCTGGTACAACAGCACAATATGGGCCATGTCTTCTGAAAGCAGCCACCAGAGACATTCAATCAGGAACTGCTGTAGAACTTGTTTATCCGAACCGCAGAGTTCCAACTAGCTGGTCAATCAACAGGCCTACATCTCAACTATTATAACACTGATGTTAGGATAAACTTTTTTTTCTTCCTCCAAGCAGTATTTCTTATGTGCCCTTTTTGTATACAACATGTATTTACATGTTGATTCTGCACAAGAGAATCAACATGCAAATACAATAAGTACGCACTGTTCTGAGGCATAATGTTTTCTAACTCTGGCACACATTACAAGAAACTGAAGAGAGAGAGAGGTAAGTCAATGAGGTAGAATTCTAAAACAAAAAGAAAATACTTCAAATTCCAACCGATGAGCTACTGAGGCTTAATCACTTAAACAATTAGGGCAAAGATTTTCTTTCTAAGCCCAAGGTTCTACCTATGAAAATCTGTATAAATGGAGAACATACCCTAGGCAGAAGCCTGTGGACCTGGGCCAAATTAACAGGAAGTTGCAAACCTTTGAGTTGTACTACAGCATTGATACAAAATAAATCCTGAAGGTCCCAAGTAAGAGGTTGAAATCACAGTTGATAGTGAGAGCATGAAACAGATAGGTCTAGGTTATCAAATGTTTGTTAAGACACATACAGTTGTGAAGCTTTGCTCAAATTGATCAAAATCAACCTTCAAAATAGACCAGAAAACACACAAAAAAATCATAATTGAGTATCCACACCCTACCACAAAAAATAAAAAGAAAGGAAATAACTAGACCGGTACGAATCAATACAAGAAAACAGGAGGAAAGATGGGCAGAACACAGCAAGCAACAAGCTCTGATGCCTATTCAGGAGCCATGTTTTAATTTGCTCCACAAAGACACCACAGCTGTGTTACAAGCTGGAGCCTAGCTCCCTGAGGTCAATTCGCTTTCTACTGGGACTCTGGTACTTGAGCTGAAGGCCTTGATGGTGAGAGAGCACAGTTAATAGATTTTCTTTCTTCCCTGAGCTGTTGTTGTACAAAACTATTATGGAGTCTGAAAAATTCCTTGCTGGGGCTCTTTTGTGCTTGGGGTCTATAGGGAGAAAAAGAGAGCACAACAACAGTTTCTGCCTAAACCCTGGCCTTCAAGCTGAAATGCAATTTCACAAGCTCCTCGACAGACAGCGACAGTCCATTTCGTTGCAACAATGGCCGCCCGCATCTTTATCCATTCAGCCTGCCGGTGTGGCACAATCAGGTAGCAGGAAAGGTGACAGGTAATTTAAAGAGGTAAAGGGGAATGGTGTAGATAGGGACTGCCCAATCCAACAGACTTTAACCCTCTGTCCCATGTTAACGGTAGACCCCTGGCCACCCCCCACAGCTCATCTCCAGTAAATGACTGCTCAAAACGCACATACACAGACACATAGATACACACACACACAAAACGGTCACAACAAAAACTTGTAGGAATTTGCTTCATCCACATTCTTATCTGCATGGCTGAGTGAAAGGACTGGTATGCAGAAGATTATCTATAAACATCATACCTTGTGATGAATAAAGAAATGCCAGCACTGTCACCACAACGACAGGGACAGTGAATATGGAAGCATAGGGGGTGGAGTCAAACAAGACTTTGGTCTTCTATGTCCTTTAAATGATTTATGTGTCGCTAAGTAATGTTAACTATGTGAACTCAAATTCTGCAGGCATGGAATAGATGGCATAATGTACCAACAAACCCCAACGAAATTCTGCTCCCCAATGCAAAGACTTAATTTATCCATATAAAATCCATAAGGTTCATTATCCAAATTTAAAACCAACTTGTAATGGCTGGCAAATGTAAAAGTGTAAAAGAGTATGTGCTCAAGTTGAATGATCTTTTAACTGTGTGTGTGTGTGTGTGTGTGTGTGCGTCTGTGTGTCCAGTGAGAGTTAGTGTACTCCAGCTGTGACGGCTCCCGTCCCTCTGACTTGTTGAGAACCCTGGCTCCCACAAGTGCAGCACACAGGCCCAGAGGTGGTGAGACATACAGCATGGCAAAAAAGAGAAAGATTGAGAGAAGAGCGAGAGAGAGAGAGAAAGAGAGAGAGATAGATAGAGAGAGAGAAGCAGACAGAGACAGAACAACAAAGACAGCTAGAGAGCAGTGGCTGAACCACACACAGCTGCGCTCATTCTTCAGGGAACCCAGCCGGGAAACACTGTTCAAGCGCTTAATTCCTTTAATGTGTGCAGCCATGCGGCAGGCGGGGGGTGAAGGGGCATGGAGTGTGGTTCCTGCAACTCCGCGGCCTGGCTGAGGGACTGACGGGGGACCGGCCTGACCAGGCCTGGGACGGGGCTTATTCTGGGCACTGGGTAGGAGACTGAGCAGAGGTAGCCAGAAAGACAAAAAGAGATGGGGATGCAGACTGCCCAGAGTAGGGGTGCGAGAAGTGAGCAGGAAGGCAGGAACGGGGGGGCGGGGGTGGTACCAGGGGCATCTGTGGGCATTTACATGGTTGGTTGGTTGGGTGAGGGGGGCTCAGGTGGCCTGAGTAAGGTGAAAGGCAATAGGACTGAAAGAAAGTAAGCAGTCAAGCTGTTAGCAATGGTTGTGTATGGAGATTCGAAAACTGGGCATAATATCTCTATCAGTATGTCCACAACCTGCTTGCTGTAACTCAACTCCCCTGATGTTTGTAGAGAGAAAAAAAAGTGTAATTTGTATGTTCTTTATATAGCTCACCTATCACAGTTACCCTCCTTTTTATTTTATTGTCACAGTATTCTACTAAGATGGTCCAAAAACCAATAAATGGAAAGGCCTTCAAAGTCTTGAGCAACCTTAATATAATCCAGGAGAGGGATGCTTCGTATTTGCCTGGCTATACTTATATTTCTTAGAAAGCTTTGAAGGGTTTCATGTTTTCCCATGCACTTCCTCAATTCCATCAAAACAGCTATCAATATACTGTACATCTGTTACACAACTAATCAGAGTTATACCGTACAGTACACCTACAGGAGTTTCACACACCGCAATGCAGTCTTACATACTGCACATCTTAAATGTCAGCAAGTAGAGCATCTGAAGCTATCTCAAAATTGACAGGCACAGGTAAAAACCAAGGGGAATCCATTTGGCCGTTGCCACCAGGGGGAGTAGGTGTACTGCAGTCAAATGCTGACTGGACTGACAGCTGAGGGTACTGGTGACTTTAAACCTTTGGGGCCAGGTGATATATCGAGGAGCTGCTGTAACTGCTGTGGTATAGTGCATTTAATAAGTGTCCTAATACACAAATATTATTGTATTGCTAGATTTGATGAAACCAGATTGACTACAGCACTGTCTGTCTACTCACATTATCTCTGGTCACATCAGTATATCAGCATCTTATCTGACTTCCATATACAGGTAATTTACCAATACACAGGATATGATGTAACTATCCCTTGTGCCATAATCCAAGGTGAGCATTCACATAGAGGTCTAATTCAGAAATTAGAATATGCTACCCTGCAAATGAATACCATAGAGAACATCAGGCTATGCCTTCATAAATCTACAGGACCATGAAACAGGGAGCAACATTTCCAGCTGCCTACTCTAGTTTTCAAGGTAAGTGTGACCGAGTGAGTGCAGGCAAGTCATTGTAATGTCATTATATACAATTATAATCTCTAAGGATCACAAGAAGGGCCTGTTTTCTTCAACTTTAATTAACTCAAGACAAGGTAGTTGAATAAAATGATCTCCAGCTGGACTGGCTACAACCTTGTGTAAATATAATGAGGGTTGTATGTATCTAACAAAAGCTTGATTCCTCATCAGTAGGTGGCCAGGCCTTGGATGCGCCACCAAACAAGTTACCTGATGCTGCCTTGACAGAGTGCTTTTGTAGGAAGTCCAGGGTCTGGGCCAGCGCCTTCTTGTTACAGTGAGTGGAGAGCTCTTCATTACATTCAAAACACCTGTTTGAATGATAGAGGGGCATGGTAAGCAGCATACACAGACACAGAGAGGCTGTTTGTGAAAAATGAACTGATCCATCCAAGTAAAGAATGTTGCAATAAATCCTTCTATTAGAAGAATATTATTTGGTTGAATAATACAACCAAATCAAAAAGAAAAAACAAACATTATGAGGGATCATTATCATTATTATTGGGTTAAAATAAATTATATGAAATCAAATCATCAAATCAAGCCTAAAAATACTTTGGTAACCAAGCTCAAATTGACTTTTTCACAGTAGAGGATTTAAAGATGTAATCCGTAACCTTTTCATGTTTAAAATTTGTATTTGTATATATTTCATGTATAATTTGTATCTATTTGTACTACTATCACTCATATCAATCCTCCTCACAATGATGATTCAACCCAGTCCTGCCCAATGAATTGCTTTGCATTCTCTGTTATATTGAATGGAAATTCCAGTGTTGGTGGTGACATTTTGCAGGAACAAAATCAGTTCTGGTGCAATGTTGTTACTAAAACTCAATGAAAAAAACATATACAATTGATTTTATAGCACCAATTTCTGAAATATAGATACCATCTTGCTCAACATGGTCACATACAAACACCAGTTGTTTTGAATGGCGTTTCTGTGAAAGTATTGTGGAAGTGTAACCTAGCAAACTGAAGTTGGGGAATTGTCATTCAAACACTCAATGGCTATGGCAAGTTATGGATTATCACGGATTAGTATTTGTTCTAAAGATATGAGCAAGAACAACTTCAAGATAAAAATAAAAAAAGGAAATTAACAAGTGAGATTTTCAGCAGCCATTCCGTTGAAAATCTCAATGTGTGTGATTTTTTGTGTGTACATTTTTACATTTTGGCATTTCAGCTGATGGTCTTATCCATAGCGACTCACAATGAGTGAAGAACATTGAGCAGGCAGGGGTTAAGTATCTTGTTCAAGGATACTTTGACATGTATGACCACATGGGAAATAGAACCCAGGACCTTCTGGTTGGGGGGCGACACCCTGTCACGCCAGTTACACAACAAGTTGACACTATGTAACATGTTGAATGTGTTACAAAGTGTGCAGTACTGCTTTTTTGTGTTACATGTACTTCTATTTTCAGATCAAGGCTACAGTTCCAAGACTTCTCACCAGGCCTTCCAGGTGCTCAGGCTGATGGTGATACAGTGAGCTTCTGAATGGAGAGCTTGGTGATGCTTGGCAGAGTGCTGAGTCTCTGACTGATTACAGCCCTGCAGGAGCAAGAATAGAGGACTTCAGTTTACCAGCAAGCCTACAGACATTAAATACTCAAATATTTAGAATTTTTCACATCTAAACTAATTTAAACTTTGCCAAATTATAATTGCATAAATGGTAAATGGACTGCAATTATATACTGCTTTAGTAGTCTACCAACCACTCAAAGCGCTTTACAACTTGTGCCTCACATTCACCCATTCACACACACATTCATACACTGATGGCAGAGGCAGCCATGCAAGGTGCCAATCTGCTCATCAGGAGCAGTTAGCAGTTAAGGACTCTTTGACACACTCTCTGAAGCCAGGGATTGAACCAGGGACCTTCCAATTACTAGACGACCCGCTCTACCTCCTGAGCCATGCCCCCCCAAATAAGAGGTCTTTGGCAATGAGAGGTATTAGGCATATTTTCTGCACATGACAAATTTGGTAGACTCTGATATCTTATGACACATCACTCCCCATCCTATCTTTATGAAAGCATCCTATCTAATATTTCATCTTACCTGAAAACCACACTTGAGGCAAACAAGGATGTCATGGGAGCCTGCTGGCTCTCCATCGATCATGACCCTCTCCCTGAGGCACTCAGAGCATACAGACCACAGGCTGGAGCTCACTGACTTCTTCACTGAGCTCAGGTCCACTGCCTTGCTCACATGCTGGCAGGTCAGCCCTGATGAAATAAAACAAATACTCCTGTAAAGTTATACTCTAATCAACTTTAAGGACCACAGCTGTGGATTTCCTCTGGAATTTCTTTCTTGGTGGAGTCAAAAAGCCTTTTTTTAGGCTGGAATTAGCCAAGGACAGCTGATGAATGCATAACTAAATAGCATAGTCTATGTCCATTGGTAGATACTTTAATATAAAGCACATGAATGTATATATATTTTAGCATGGTTGCTCCCAGTGGGCAACAGACTCCCTGTCCTGGCAGTGTTAGTGCCATGCTCTGCCCATTGCCCAATGAGTTATACAGAACCGCACAAACTGTGTGGGCCCCAACAGGGTCAAACACATGACCTTAGAATTAATATCTCATGCTCTATCGCCTAAACTTGGGTATGTTATTTTAACTGCATCAGTATCTTACCACTGACTTCATCCGATGACTCCTCATCGCGAGGCTTCCTCGGCTTGTTAGTCCGCTTAGTCATGTCGACGGCTTTCAAGGAGAAGGGGTCCTTCAGCCGCATCTGGAGCTGTGGATGGAATTATGGTATAGCAGTTTTACTATAAGCAACAGTAAATTAAATCATGCACCTCAAAGCAACCACATAAAAAACAGGGTTTTAATCAGAGTATGCAGTACCGTTAGTTCTGTCTTTCCCTTTCTATAACCAACCAACATCTTCATTTTAGTCATTGTAATAGGCAGAACAGGTATAAGGACAACTACCAACCAACATCTTAATTTTACTCATTCATTGTAATAGGCAGAACAGGTATAAGGACAACTACCAACCAACATCTTAATTTTACTCATTCATTGTAATAGGCAGAACAGGTATAAGGACAACTACCAACCAACATCTTAATTTTACTCATTCATTGTAATAGGCAGAACAGGTATAAGGACAACTACTTTAACTGGCAAAATGAATTGCAACACCAAAGACGAAAATGACCAGTTGTACAGGTGATACAGTGGAAAGTGAGTCGTCAGAAACACGGGGTGAGGCCTCAATTATTAGCCCCTTCAAATGAAGGTGAGCACGGGCCTTGACTGTCTTTATCAACATTAAATTTGAACAACTAATAATGAGATTTTAGCATTCACAAACGTGTTTAGGTTAAATACAAATTACAGAGAGCTGTGAACTTACCTCTTTACTTTTGCTTCTGTGTTGATTGTGTTAGCCAATGTGAGCCAACAGTTGAGTTGTCAACACTTCCGAGCTAGCTAACAAGCTAGCTGAAATAGTTTACCAGAGATTAATAGAAGATAAACAGATACGTTTCTTATATAAATCAAAGTTATATTAAGACATTTAATATGGAAGCATATGGCACCGACAGATAAGGCAACGCCCTCAAATACACTTCTCAATAGATGTTGACTTTCCTATACTGTCAGGGACATAGCGACAGTATCTGGGACCATCAACAGTCACATGGTCAACACACAACGTCAACATCTGACGTACTACGGTGGTCGGTTTGGGAAACAATTAATTCGCGAACTATACACCAGTCACTGGATTTATAACTGTAACATTGCTATTCGCGTCTCTATGTTGACATAACGAGGGGCTCGTCTACTCATTATTTGGACAGCAACAAATGAGCTATATACCTGTTGCTGGTATTGACAAATGACCAACTTGCCCTTGATGTGGTCCGTACTTCCACGCACGCGCACTTGACACCAGCGCATTGCGAGCGGTGCTACGTAACACAGCGTCGCGCATGTTATTGCTACATAGACGGGGGTTTATGGTGAATAAGTCGTTATATCAGTGGGATTAATGCCATGGCTCTAAGGAAGTGTTGGAGGACTGCAGGTGTGGTCCCGCGGCTGTTGCTGCGCAGCAACGTCCTTCACGTTACGTGTGGCTCGAGACGCACGCCGTCCAGCCTCCTCGACGCTCGTTCCCGTTCCACGAAGGGTAGAAGTGATTCAATTCATGCGGGTCATTTGCTTTGTTTTTTTTGTTTTTAATTGAGAACCGAGATATGTTTGTCTCCAACAGTTCTAACGTATATTCTTTTTCTTTTTTACCCTCCAGATACGCTAACTACAACGACAGGTTTCTTTCTGCGTGATTTCAGTTCATCGCCCACAGCTACAGATGTGACCTATGACCAGCTGAAGCAGCTCCTTGCTGGTCGAACGGCTGTAGTCATAGATGTCCGAGAGCCCTGGGAGCTCAGAGAGTACGGCAGCATTCCGGGGGCAATTAACGTCCCTCGTAAGTGTGGTTGTTTACTTGTGTGTTTAAATTGGAACGACAAAGAGAAGATAATTGGGGGCGTCTTTTTCTATTGCAGTGGTTCTCAACCATGTGCCATCCTAGCCCATGGGGAACTAATCAGTGAAATCACCTGTGTAGTGTTTGGTTGTAATGAAAACCTGCATACTCTTGGGCCACAATGGCTACTACTGGCATATGTTATACTGTCTGGAAACATGCGGCAGATTGGGGGAATATGCTGCCCAAGACAGGCCTTCCTAGGCCAAACATTTTGACACAACATAGTTCAATGAAATTTAAAGCCCACACAAGGATAGGTTTGCCCAATAGCACACATCTGTACATGAATGACTAGGTCAATTAATACTAGAGATTTACATCTGTGCTTCATTGATTATTACAGTGGGACAGGTGAACGTTGCCCTCCAACTGGACCCAGAGGAGTTCAAGGAAAAGTATGGTGGAGACATGCCTGAACAGACTGATAACATTGTCTTCTCCTGCCTGGCAGGGATCAGGAGCAAGAAAGCACTTGACTCAGCAACCTCATTGGGATACAAAGAGTGAGAATGACTGACTATATGTTTCTCTGACCTTTCAAAGTGCCTTTCAAAATCTGTTTGTCATGCCAGCACCATTAGTGACTTTACAAATGGTTGCATCATGCAATCTAGTCTACCATAATAAGAACATTGTGTCAATAAGATGATCTGATTCTGTTGACGGTGTCATAGGGTTAACAACAACAACAAACTATACTTTTGGCTCTTTGTTGTTTTTTCTTTCAAAAACATTCTAGGATCATTTGTTGAGAAATACTTTTCATTAATGGCTGATATTTTGGTTAACTGAATGTGGCGCATGATTTAAAAAAAAGAAAGAAGTTATTTCATTATAAGGTAGTGTTGATATCAGCCTACTTTAAGCCACTACAGACAAGATTTTTGCTTTAACACATTATAAAATACATTTTGATTGCATATTGTAATGGGGGATAATAATACCACCAGTGTTAAGATTGGTTCCCTAGATACCTCCCGTTCACTATGCAATTTGTGTGCCACCGGGTACTATCTCCCACAAAATTAGAAGGAATGACGTATGGCACAAAGGAAGTGGGTCACCCAAAACAGGAAGAGCCTCTTCTGTGAACATGTTTAGTCCTTTTTGCCGGACCCTGAGAGCCGGCCAAGAACAGTGAATGTCCCTTACTGAGTGAGTGGGTAGCTAGTTGGCTGGCTTGCTGTTATGTGTGAGAGCTGGCTGGTTCTCCATTGTTGAAATATGCACAAAAGGTGTCGTGCAGTAGGTGGTCTGTATCCAGGGTTTGGCTGAACTAGGCTTGCCTAGTTCACTTGTTCTCATTCATAGCATTCATTTTGATGCATTTCATTTTCTCACTATGGGATACGCCCCCCTGCGTATTCCTCAGAAGCATTCATCTCATTACGCCAATCCTGATTGGCTGGTGATCGCGATGTCTGCATCAGGTAGTACCACCTACCCTTAAATAGCTTGCACTAAAGACACAGCGTCACTCAAACACCTCTTCTCGCTTTGGTGCATATCTCAACCTGTCGCATTTTCAAGACGGCTTAACTATCCACAGACTGGAGCTACCTTGGCTAACAACTACGTTGCTGAGCACTAGCTGCCTTCGATAGGCTTTGACTCTGGTCTTCACCATAGACCGGAGCATTTATCCACCTAGCCGTCTCACAGCAAGGTTTTTTCAACAGCCATGGCTACCCACCACAGTAGCTCAAGCACTTCACTAAGTGTTGAGCTTCACACAGCATGCGGGCTGGCAGAACACTCGGTTTCTACAAATTAGCACACCAGCTAACTCACTGTTCCTCTCCATTAGCATGCCAGTTAACGAAGATGGACTCGAACCTCCCTCACACCAGAGGAGACAGAGACTCCGGGGCTCGACTGCGGAAATAAAATTTCGAGCAAAGACACACACTGGGTCTGGGGAGGGGAGGGGGTATTCGTCCTATCCTGGATCTATGGGCTCTGAACAAATACCTCAGAAAATACAAATTTAGGATGCTCACTCATGCATCCCTGTTATGTTTGTTGCGCCAGGACAATTGCTTCACATCTGTCGACCTGAAAGACGCATTCCAATTTACCTTCCACACAGGAAGTATCTGAGGTTCGCTTTTCGGGGCGTCTGTTACAAGTACTGTATGCTTCCTTTTGGTCTGTCCTTGAGCCTGAGAGTGTTTGTGCGATCTGCACAAATCTGTTCCTTTCAGATTATGTCTTCAATTACTGGGGCTGATGGCGTTGGCCATCCTGATAGTCAGGCTTGGCCACTTATGAGGGATTTCCAGCACTGGGTGGCCTCCCTCAGACTGGACCCTGTGCGTCATGGCACACGGAGGGTAACGATCACGGTGGAATGCATAATGGCACTGCACTGCTGGCGACATCCCACTTTCCTGATACAGGGGTGCCTATGGGCACCATCCTATCCCAGAAGGTGGTCACTACAGATGTGACTCTGTCGGGCTGGGGCGGAATATACGAGGACCGGTCTGTGAGAGGTGTCTGGAGCAGCGGTCCCACATAAATTATTTAGAGCTCTTAGCGGTGTTTCTCACCCTGAAGCACTTTTTCTTTCGTTTCTCAGTGGGCACCATGTTCTTGTGAGAACGGACAATACGACAACAGTGGCTTATATCAACTGTTGGGGGTTTGCGTTCCCGTCAGTTAAACATGCTGGCACCCAGACTGATATTATGGAGCAGCAAGCGTTTCCTGTGTCTGAGAGCGACCCGGGGGTTCTGAACCTGGGGGCGGATCTGTCCAGGGACATGCCACTATACAGAGAATGGACTCTGCACTCAGTGATTGTAGAGCAAGTGTGGATGCGCTACAGCTGAGCCGCAGTGGATCTGCTCACATCAAGAGAAAACGCGCAGTGTCCGCTGTTCTTTTCAATGCATGCACCTCTTGGCGTGGATGCCTGTCCTCCCGTTTGCATTTCCTCCTTGGCTCTGATACCCTCCACTCTGTCCAGAGTGAGGGAGCACCGCCATACACTGATTCTAATAGCTATAGCTAATAGACTATCAACTCCTGTGCGGACAGCCATGGCAACTCCCGCTACACAGGGACATACTGTCCCAGGCAAGGGGGACAATATTTCACCCAGACCCGGAATGCCTGGCTCTATGGGCCTGGCCCGTGAGTGGTATAATCTAAATACAGTGGGGCTTCACAGGAAGGGACACGTCTCCTTTCAATGTCTGATTGGTGTGATTTTGTCATTACTGCAGGACTTGATTGACAAACACAAAGCCTTCTCCACGATTAAGGTGTACCTGGCTACTTTTGCTGCATGTCATGTGGGATTTGATGGTAAAACAGCTAGCCAACATCCTTTGGTCTGCCGTTTTATGAAAGGGGTGTGTAGGCTCCTCCTTGTTTCCAGGCCGCTTACGGTACGGTAATGGTACTTGGCAATGGTTTTGGATGGGCTCTCTGGTCCTCCTTTTGATCCACTGGAGGAAGTCGACTTGAAACATCTGTCTCTGAAGACAGTGTTGTTGCTGGCGTCTGCTAAACGGGTCAGTGACATTCACGTGCTTTTGGTGCACCCTTCATGCACTCAAGTTGCCCCAGGGCATGTCAGAGTGTCACTGAAACCTAACCCCGCCTTTGTGCCCAAGGTGGTTGGCTCATGCTCCCCCATTAACCTTTTGGCATTCGCTTCACTGCCTTTTTCTTCCTCTGAAGAACAGCGGTTGCACATGCTGTGTCCAGTTCCTGCCTTGCGCACCTATATGGACAGGACTAAGGGGTTTCAGAGAAGTGACCAACTCTTTGTATCCTGGGCTAATCCCCATATGGGCAAACGTATTACAAAGCAATGGCTCTCCAAATGGGTTGTGGGGGGACAATTGCTCTAGCCTATACAAGTCAGGCTCTGCAGGCGCCAGCGGGCCTGCAAGCTCATTCCACTCGTGGCCTGGCTACATCCTGGGCCCTGTTTAAAGGGGTTTCCATTCAGGACATTTGTGCAGCGGTGAGCTGGTCTTCTGCCACCCTTCTTGCTGGAGCAAAGCAAGAAGAGATGCTTATTTTGAATGATGCTGCGTCGTCAGCGCAAGCTATTTAAGGGTAGGTGGTACTACCTTGTGTGGACGTCACGATCACCAGCCAATCAGGATTGGCATAATGAGATAAACGCTTCTGAGGAATACGCAGGGGAGCATATCCCATCATGAGACATCTCACTCATGCTACTCTGAGAATCGGGGTTATGCAAGTAACCTAAAGTTTTTTCAACAGTCTTGCTTCTTTGTTTCACTGAGCTTTGTAAACAAAAGTGCGTGTTTTGTTGCTGGGCTTTGAAAGAAAAACAAAAAAACAAGCTTGTCTTTGCAAAAGTGACAAAAAAAAATACCACTAGGAAATTCAAGGGGTCACCAAAATCTAAATCTCACAATCTTGTCTGTAGCTGCTTTAAGATTATTGACCCTTCATTACACAATACTGCCTACCCAACACACCAAGCTCATTGGAGATCTGTCACACAGCACATTCACAGTATCTGATAGAAAAATAGGCTGAGGTTACTTAAGTTAGGAGTAGGGATTGGTATCGTTAGGATTTTATCAATACTACTACTCTTATCAATACTCCGGACCCCCTTGGGTGATTTTGCACCTTCAGCGCTTGTTGTTGGACACCAGTAAAAAAAGTTCAGTCCAAAAAATATTTCTCACCAGAACCCATGGAGGCTGCAGCTACCATAAGCCAGCCCACTCGTAAATATAAAATTAAATTAAAATCAAATTAAAATTATATTTATGTTCATGTTCTTCCTTTCTTTCCACATTTCAGTGTTCAACATTACCCAGGTGGATGGCAAGAGTGGGCGAAAAATGAACAGCTAAACTGATCCAGGGATAATGGAACAGGAAAGCCATTTTAAAGCACGTTGGAAAACATCACACTATTACCACACATTAACAATCACTTTGTTTTCAAGCTTCAAAATTACTGCCATACCATTTAATTTCACTTATTTGAATTGATGTTACAGTACATAGGAACCATTCATAAACCCTTCACAAACTATGAATAATTGGTATCCTAACCAAAGCTAATTATGTAATCAGTGATGATTCTAGCCTTTAATACATTTATTGTCATATATGTATAGTGCAATTTTGAGAGATAATGTACCAAATGTCTGGACATTTACTCCTATCAGCATCTTATTACAATTTATTTCTTTTCCAGACGATCTATGCAACAGTCTACTTAACTGTTTGATTCTGAGTTGATCTAATCTTCCAATGCAAACGGAGAACATTTCAGGTTGACATATTGTAAATATTATATAGTTTAATGGTCATCAGTATAGTTGCCAACATAATTCAATAAAATAAACCCTTGATTAACAATGACTTAATTGTGTGATTTAAAAAAAAAAAAAAAAAAAAGTTTTTGAAGTGAATAAGGTGTAGTTCTGAAAAGAAAAAGATCACAGCATTGTGAGGCTTTGCCTATAGTTTGTACTTAGTTTACAAAAACTGAGACTAGGATGATGTACTGTATTCAATAGCCATGTCTAATATCCACTGCATCTCAGTATGAATTTGTCACTGACCCTCCAGGGAACATTAACGGGTTCCAATGGCATCCTTGATGATGAATGTGACAAGTCTATTTCCATTTGAGCCATCTTCCCTGTATGATCATGTTAGAATTGTTCTACTATGTGGGCTCCAGCCAAAGAATGTGTTCACTATTGACATTCCACGTTTCAACATAATATAAACTTGCCAAACAGTATTCATAAATGTTATCCGTATGGTCTTGTTCAGTCAAAATTTATGCGGATGTACAAGTCTCTCCCAAAGTTAGAAGCAACTTTTAGTATACTGCTTTATTGACTGAACAGAAAACTGACTTAGTGGACACTGTAGGAGTACCAAGGGTGATTTTCCCAGAAACATGGGTAAATCATGTCGCTCATTACTTTTATTTCAAAAAAGTATTCTACAACTACACAAGATATCCTCCAATACATTGTCAAAGTAGGAGCTCACAAAAGCGTTTCAGAATGTTGGGTCTCAATTTTTATCTTTGGCAAACAATGTTCATGTTGTAAAATATTAATTTAATTGTCAAAGATAACAGCAACAAAACAATTTTCCCTACGGGATTCATAAACTTAGTAGCCTTGATAATATTGTTAAAAGACTGATGAACTCAGGTCTTGCACTGAAAATGTACTGTATGTGCAAAACATGTCTTGTGTCCCATCCAGAGATCCCCATTGTTATGTTCAACTGGATTATAAAAGAAAGAAACTTGTATTAAGGAATAAAGCTTTTTGATTCTCTAATCAGTGTATTGAGACCATATAAATACTTGGAAAAATGGAGAGAGTGCCACAAATGATGAGTGATGTTATTTGGTCAGTTGAGATAGACTCTGTTCACATCTCTGAAACATTCAGCCTCCTCCCACTTGAGTCCCACACTGCTGCGAGAACTGAGGTCAACGGAAAGAAATAATGAACATTCACTCAATGAATCAAGACGGAGATCTGACACTTTAACCCTATAATGTGAGGAGCAATCACCAAATGTAAAGCATTTTACAACACTTGTTTTGTGGATCACTGCAAAACGTAACGGCCGGATTCTGCCCTTTGTGCACTGTTGGCAATATATTATTATATTTTATTATATTTATTATTTATTATTATTATTTGTCTTTGTTGTTTAAAATATTCTCTCCCTTTAAACTTTAATGTTAGGTTGCTAAGGTTAAAGTAAATGTTACTGTAAATGCTAATAGATCATTAGGACAGAGCAGCATTTACTAACCCTGTAGGTGTCAATGGAGTATCTCTCTGGACAGTCCAGACCACTGTTTTTTTC
>OMKK01032566.1:27826-52722 GCA_900302305.1 Polymixia japonica | reverse complement strand
GGAGGGCGACGGCTGTTAGCGGAGCGGCTGACACAAACTGACCAACAGATACATGTCACCAACACAACCACTCAACTAAACACAGCAAAATGGCTACATATCAAAACTGGGTGGCCAAAATGTTGAAATGTAAACAAAAGCACATCGAATGCTTACAGTTTAGATCTATACATACTTACACACAAGGTACAGGTACAGCATGCTGTCAACGTCAGTGTGCTGTACAGAACAGTTTGACCTAAGAGAAATCTTGGAAGTATAGCAGAGGCCCTATACTAAATACTGAACCAAGTCAGTATTTAGGATAGTAAAAGACTTGTGTGCAGTGGTCCATTTAGAAACTCATAGACCCTCAGTGTTCAAGGGTTAAGGCAACAAGGTACCCTACAAATATTGATATTTAGGAGAGATGTCTCCTACTGATCCACAATGACAACACCAAACACCCAAGTGACCACGGTTCGTAGTGTCCTGCTGGCGTCTAACCACAGAGGCTTAACAAAGAGTATTGCATGACATATCGACTCAACGCTCTTCAGGGATTACATAAGCTTCTCATAGCACCGTGTTTGTAATTACCGTGAGAGGGTAAACTCTGCTGTTCTCTCAGCGTCTTATCAGCCCCAACATATCATACAGAGTTTGGTCTGCAGCTTGCAGCTCTGCCTGCCTGAGACAATGCGTCGGTACTGCATCAATGTAATGTTTATACACAGGTTATGATGATGCATCTAAAAGGGAAGTTGTGACTGTTAGTGCAGCGGTACCATTACTCATACAGGTAAGCAGGTAATTACGACAGAGGTGCGTAAATGCGAAAGCCACTGCTGAAACGGATACTGTTAGATGCTGTATCTAGCAGATGACATCTGTAGATGGCTGTAATACTTCCCTATACCTACCCCAGTGTCACTTTCAGTTTTTCAAGCTCAGTAACTGATGCATGGTCTACCTGTGATGTGATTGGCTCTCTCCAGGGGCAAAGAACACCTAGAACCTTCTAAATAAAAAGTATAAAGTAAAACATAGCCCCTCGCTCTTTTCCACTGTGTGTGTGTGTGTGTGTGTGTGTGTGTGTGTGTGTGTGTGTGTGTGTGTGTGTGTGAATAGTATTACACACATTAAGACTACAGCAGTTCGGTTTTGTCACAATATCCCAATATTCTAATTCTTTAATTTGATTCTGATAAAAGCCTGAATCGCTTCACTTGATGACATTTAAGACCTTCCAGAATTATTAAGGACCCTTTCATTGACAAAATTCTCCGTTTCCCATTTTAAAACATTATTTTGTGATCTTTTAGTGATAACCTTTAAACAAACAAAAGTCATTAAAATACCAATAACAGTGCAATACGATGAGGATAGGTATCATGGTGTTAAATTGGGTTGAATTTTCCAGCAGCCCCGCTGTGTAGCGCTGCTTCTCCTGGGCAACTTAAACAAATTAGTGCTGGATGGTGGTTACATGTGCTAGGTCTGCACTATCTGTGCCATTCATCACCCAAGCTAATAAATCATCGAGTGTATGAGAGCGCCAGGTTCCACACAGGAAGATGAATTAGCATGGTGCGGTTTGCTTAACAATTTGTCTAAACCCATTAGAATTGCTCAAGCTTTGAAAGAAAACATAAAAAATTCATATGTGTAAATCTAGGAGAGGGTAAAAAAAGAAAGGCACCATAAAAGGCATCTGAATATTACTAAACCACTGGAGAGCAACGTGGTATCACACCATCACACATTCAAATACTTCAATTTTCTCTCATAAGGAAAACATTAGCTATTTACTGTGTAACTAAGATATACAATGATGTATTTCTCAGATGATGAGTGTGGGCCAGAGAGCGTGAGGTTCTTAAGAGATGTCACAGATCGGACAGAGGAGGGCCATGAGGGGACCATGTTGGAATAACACTATGCAGCCATCACCCCTGGCAGCTAGGAACCTCTTCCTGGTCTATAAGGGCCTACTTTTGAAAGTGGGCCAACTACATCATCGCTCCTGCAGTCAGCCAGCGAGGCCCTGTGAGAAAGCCTTCGTCACCGTAAACCTCCATACCTTCAACCCGTTCTCATGAGAGACAATCCAACCTCAATGAGCCTTCGCTAGACAAACAAGCTGCGCCCAGTCTCCAAGCCACCAGTCTCCCACAGAGAGAATTCATCAGATGACACGCTGGCAGCCCCTGTTGCCTCAGTGCATGGCTGAGTAAGCTTGGATGCAGAGCCAGAGTGATATCAAACACAGCGTGACGCCCACTCACCGGCCATAGGGACGCAAATTGGCCGTGAAAACATGTTGTTTGACATCTTCCCTCTCTGCTGTACTGTTAAAATCATCAGCCTGTGCATAAGTTGACTTGGATAATAATCTCTCTTCACAAGGACTTGTATGTGTTGTTCGCTCTGCAGAGTAGATATGGGTATGTACAGTATGTATGTAGTATGTACACAATTTGCAGTTATGAGGTCATCTGCAGTTCATCTAAATAAATAGAATCCAAATTCAAGGTCAAATATAACTTCGGTGGATGCTAAAAGCGTCTATAAACGATGCTTGATTACTCTTATTGCTATACTTAAGAGGTTGTGCGCAGGTAGACCTACAACACAACAGCGACAGACAGAAGTTAGTTTCTGTTTTATATATACTCGGGAAACCACACACCCCCTGAGCCCTCACCTACAAAGAAACACTTCCCAAATCCATTACCCATAAATATATACTCCCACAGCAAAGGATACAAAGCATACCACATTCCCAAGAACCATACTATGTGAATCGGAAGCGAAGGTAGGAAACAGCCCGAGCATAGACCAAATGGGAAAAGGACAAAATAGGAATTTCAAATCCTAAAAGGAAAAAACAACGGACCCTCCTAAAATACCTCTTGGTTCTTCCATATAAATAAATAATAATATGACTAGTGGACCATGGAGGTCATGTGTCCCTGGTCAGGAAGTGGAGGAAGAACAGCTGATAAGGGATCATTAAGTCTGGATAATTAAGCCAGAATCACAGGCCCTTATCACACCTAATCATACCATCTAACAGTGTGGCATGCCAAGGTGAAATTACCAGATCCTTATCACTCCAATGGTGTTCAGCAATTACAGAGAACTTCCCCTACGTTGACATCAGGTCAAAGTCCTTTCCAGCTATGGGGGCTGATTTTTGTCTAATAGTGTAAGAAAAATCCCCCTACTTCTGATGATAAAATCAGCCAAATCTAATAAACAAACGAACAGCATCAATTTTCAACTGTGTGCTGTTTGTTTTTGTACACAGCGTAGAGTCTGTGCATACGCAAGTTTGTGTCTGTGCTGTTAAACTAGCAGGGGCCACTTGCAGACAGGGAAACCTCTGCTCTGCAGCATATGGGGGGAATGCACCTGTTCTTGTCTCATGCTTAACAGGTAGATTTATGTGTGAACTGCAGGCCAGCAAGCCTAAGGGCTAATCCATTGTGTCAGGATGGTGAGACTGAGAAGCTAACTGGTGTTATTTTAACAGCCCTCTTCACACCACCACACTCTTCCCTCTCCTTCATTTTTCTCTTTCCCTTTCCTGTCATGGGGTTTTGTCTTGTGAAGCAGTGATGCTTTGGCTCTTGCAAGGAAGGATTTCCTCAAGGCTAGCCACTTCCTCACACATAATTAGCCTTGTATTTGTAATCACTCAAAATTGCCTGGACACAAAAGCAACATATTTGGCTTTCATGTCCTTCGAATAATTATTTTCTATTGAAGAGCAGTAAAAACTAATTCATATCACACAAAAAAAAAAACAGAAACAGGAAACCAATGACAGATTAACACTATCAAAAAGAATTATATCTCCCTATGTTGAGCAGGATGTGACATCATTGGGCAAGAATGACAGATGTGGTGTTGCCTATCCGGTCCCTGCTGACGCTCCATGTGTAGAAGGTGGAGCTGGCCTGTTAGGATCAATAGCCTGTATTGAAGGGACAGTTGTGCATCCTGGCTGGGGTGATGCTGGCCACTGGCCTGTAGCAGGAATGTGTCTGTTGCTGTCCCAATGGATAGATCTCTCTTTCAAACCTGGGGGTGCTCTTGGCACTCCGGCACAGAGGCATCTGTCACACACAGAGCTTCACAGATCATCTAAACCTGGTGTACACACGCTAACCTAAGCAAGAACCTAGAGAAAGTCAGCTTTGTTGATGAAAGCATATTTGATGTTCCGAAGTCACCATCCAACAGACATATCAACTCTGTCCAGAGAGAAACCACTTTTTCAATAGTACTTGTCTTTCCTCAAGTCTAATGACACCTAAATACCCTACACTACTAAATAGTGTCAATGACTAAAGTGTGTTGTCAGTTGCATTGTAAGGGTAGGAGAGTGCTGACATGGCTGTGTTTTGTCAACACAGTGGCAACAGGGTGGTTGGAAAGTTCCAAAACACCCTGGGGCTCGTATTAAACAACTCTAATGTCAGGTGCTAACTTAAGGTCTGAAGGTTCATGCTAACTGAAAACCGATGTACGTGACAATGTGGTATTCTAGATGCTTTAAAGTCATATTTTGAAGCGCTTGCAGACATCAGTTGATTCGGGGCTCGTCGGTTTTAGATGTAAAAACAGACCTCTCATTTTTTTTAGTTCTGACAGGAACCCCAACAAAACAATGAACAAAAGTGCATTTTCTTTATCGACAGTGTTTAAAGACAGGACATCATAGTGAGGGAAGACAAATAACCCTTGCTTTCTAATTATGGCAGCAGGTGATTTCTCTCATGAGGGTGACATGGTTAGATGCCTCAGATCCATTGGCAGGACACATCAAAAGCCCCATTGATTTGCTGGACAGATTGGGGCATAGAGATCAAATGTGCTGTAAAGAAGTGTTAAACTGCTGTGCATTAAACAGGGCGGATTTCTGGACTAAAAGGGGCCATCTGTTAGCACTGTAGCTAATTTTCTATTGCACTTGCCCAGATTGTTGATACTGCTGGAACAGTGACCAGAACAAGCCTATATCAGGCCTTAAAGCCTTCTGACATTCAATGTTATTGAATGTGAAAACCAGAAACTGTGCTCAGCTTCAGTGATTTTGAAAAGACAGCATTAGAAAACGGCTTTGTGAAGAAAATGTGCTGTTGAAGAAATGATGAAAGCTATCCTCAATAAAATGACACTGAAAAACCCCCACAGTAGTTTGTCCTCCAGACATAAGTATTTGATAGTGTCAGTATTTGGCAGTTGGTCGTGGCAGTTGACATTTCAGTCAAGTTACTTGGGTCACTGTTTTTGACACTTTGTGCCAAATACAGATTTACAGTAAAGACATGCTGACATTCGGCTGAATACAATGTAATTACAGGATGTCTTTGATCACTGGTGAACAGATGAAAGGTACAATAATCTTCATGTGTTTTGGAAATAAATGAGTATCAACAGAGTCTATTGGTGTGACTAAGTCTACACTATGAGCAAACGTGCCTTGTGTTCCTCATTTCTTATATTTGAAGAAAACCAAAGTCCAAAATGAAAGACAGATGTCTCCAATTGTATTAAAATTGAGTTATGGGATTTCAAACATCATGTTGAAATCCATAATTCATAATTAACTTGACAAAGGCAAGGAAATTCAAGGTGATCTTTCTCTTTAATATTATAAAAGCCTGCCAAGCAACAAAACAATTACATCAGGCAAATTATCAAAAATAGCAACTAGCCTATCAAGTCCAAGTCCAAAAGAGGATTCATGCCTCTTCGTTTCCCAATCAAAATGTTATTTTTAGGGTTTGGATGCCAGCTGAAAAGCTATAGAACAATCAGAAGTCAGCTTTACAAAACACTGCCATAAAGAAAAATGATGTCCAATAGAGGGCTGCAGATGGAATTGTGGAGGGCCGAGGTCTGGTTTCCAAGGCTGTGTTTATTCTAGAGCAACACAGGAGAAAAAAACTGCTTTAGGTTATTGTTTGTACTGGCTAAGAGTAAATATCCCTATAGCGGAGGAGAAAAATGTTGTATTATTTCAGGCCAGCATTTAAATCTCAATATATACAAAAATAAATGAGGACACAAAAAGATTGATAAAACAGCGGGGTTGTGGTGTAAATATTGAAAAAGTCTGATGACTCCATTATCAGGAAGGCACTTCTCCATATCAGATCTGAGACAGTGTTTTCTTTCATGCCACACTAAGATGTTCCAGTCCAAGCATCACTGTTTGTTTTGTACAGTCACAAGCTTTACAAGGTGCTGAAACTGGAGCCACAGTGGGGAAACCCTAACTGCAGTCCATCAATAATTCAAGTGTAGGGATGTTTGATGTGTATGAGGGGTAAGGCCTAATTTATAGTTTGTCACACTGAAAAAAAAAAAGTTGATGAAAAAAACAACAAAAAAAGCGACAATTTCCCATGTGACAAAGTATAAATTGGACTTAAGGCTGAAGCACCATTACTGTTCATAGTTCTTTCTTCAAAGGAGATCAAAGGAGACTCTATGGAGGAGATTCTAGACTCTATGGTCCCCATATTAACTACAGAGGATGCCTCACCAATACAAGGTTAAGCCAGCACAGTCTATTAGGGAAGTGCAGTGATATGCCACAGGATCTGTCTGATACGGTGAATGGTGGGAACGCTAAAGGCTTTAATAGCGTAGGCCTCTTACTCACACAGCTCCTGGCGAGAAGAATAGACTCAATGGTCCATTGTCTCTGCCCTACAGTGGAACCTCAAACCAATAAGTCAGAGGTGGGGGTTTAGAGATGAAGTCATCTCTGCAGGAGAGCTGCTCAGCCCAGACACCTTCATGTGGCTAGGGAACAGTTCCTAAATCCTGTTCCCTCATTTTCACACTGTAAATTGTTGGCCTGTTGCAGAAGTGATAAAGCCAACAATGCCTGTTCCCAGCGTGAGTTCATGTGTGATAAAAACATATATAGCATTTTCATTTATTTGCTTAACAAACTCCATATAGTGTTTTAGGTTCATTTTGGTTTTCCTCTCTCAACAATCACTTTACCTTGGAAAGAGGAGAAGGTTGTTTATCTGGCTCTAGTCGATGTAAATTCAACAAACATTACACTACATGCAGGATACAAGCTCCACTTTAATTTAAACAATTGGTGCTTTCAATTGAGGGAATATTAAGATGTAATGTAATATAAAGTGGCTGAACAGCTGGGTGCTTGTGCTTTTTATGGTGGTTGTACCATTTATTTATTTATTATGTAGGCATAATAAATAATAAGCAGAAAGTAAAATGTGTGTGTGTGTGTGTGTGTGTGTGTGTGAGTATGTGTATGTGTGTGTACAAAGTGATAATCACTTAATTACCTGAGGGAAATCACATTTTACAAGAACAAAACAAAAGTTGAATATATGAATAATTACAAATGCAATCTGTAACGAATACCCACAAAATATGTTTTGAAGGACTATTGTATTAACTGACTAAGTGCTTATCTCGTTGAGTGGGGTGAAAAAGATTGCATTCATTGCAGCCTAGAGTGTCTCTAAAACGCGGGATCCTCAAAAGATGTATGAATGAGACGAAGCAGGGTTTGTAATGGAAGCTCATTATCATGCAGCTGTGGATTTATCTCCCCGCTTCATCTTTTCTATCTAAGATAAATATAAGAGACGAGAGAGCGCGAGGTCATCCGCGAGGAAGAAAGAGGGTCAGACACGCGCCAAAAAAAAGACACGAGGCGCATCCGAGGAACTGGAGCGCGCAAAGACGCGCGAGCGGTCGCTGATGGAAAATGAAAGGCGACGTTAAAAGCGCAGGACGTGTGAAATAAATTCGGGTTAGTGTTTCGATTACGCGACCAAAGAAAATAGTTTACTCTTTATCTAAAATTACGCTAAACGTTGATTATATAGTAGATGTGGAAGACTGCGGAGGGTTGCGACGCGGAGCTGAAAAGTGGGCGGCGTTTATTGATTGACAGCGTCTCTAATGACACAATCACGTAGCCAATATAAACTGGGAGGGACGTCAAACATCCTTCATTAAAAATCAGTATGCTCTGTGACTGATGTACCACCACATGTCCACATCGCTATTGGAAACTGAAGACTTGCGTTTCTGCGTGAACGAAGCGCAAGATTTGCATCACCACACCAAACACAAACATTTGACCGGCACGATGGATGGGCAACATAAAGACAGAAGAATGGCTAATCTGTGGATATTGACGTTACTGATATTTGTGTAACCTCTGTCACTGGATAACACGGTTTTTCCAACTTCTTCTGGATTCGGATTGCGGAGCTGGATCTTATCTACAGGGTTTTTGAAGAAGGATTATATTTATTATCACATTTTTTATTTTCACTATCAACATTTGGAATAGGAGGCGTTTTGGCAGGACAACTTGATTTTCAAAGGATACGCACAATAACTCTAAAGAATGGCCGTTTGGTTCACCTCTACCCTCGCAATTATTTTAACATTTCTTACTCAGGTATTTTTCCACCCTTGCAATTCAGTACAGGATTAAATTACTTCTAGAAGATTATGCATTATTGTGTGTGTGTGTGTGTGCTCACTATTTGTATCCTTTTAGGTTCTGGGATCAGGTGTGTTCGAGGTAGATCTTCATCAGTTTCAGAATAGCAGAGGGTTGCTGGCAAATGGACTTAGTTGCAGCTCTGGCTGCAGGACGTTTTTCAGAGTTTGTTTGAAGAACTTCCAGACGGTGGTGTCACCTGGTGACTGCATATTTGGCCGAGTCAGCACACCTGTTCTAGGCAGCAACTCCTTCAGCATCACGCAGGACGGCAGGTTGCGTCTGCCGCTCAACTTCACTTGGCCGGTAAGAGCACCTGTCCTGTTGTTTATAATATAACCAATAACCAACAACCAATACAGATGGAAATATGACATGTAACCAGAGTAACCGATGTAAGGACACTTTGAGAGTTAAAAAACGGAGATAGTCTTATGGATAGATCAGAAAACGATTTTAGAATGTGTTTAACAATCAATAGCCTGTTTCAGGGCAATAGATTAGATAGCAAAATAGATTGATTGATTAATTAAAAGATTTCCAGGCTTGTTGTGACTTTTTGTTTTTTAATTTATTCCCCACAGGGTGCTTTCTCGTTAGTTATTGAAGCCTGGTATTCTCCTTCATCGGATCTACCTGAAGGTGAGGAGCGCACAGAGGCGCACTATCTGTCCACCAGAGGGGGGCATGGCAGTGTAGCCTGGGGAAGCTTATTCCTTGTGATAAAGTTCAACAACAACCTTCACTTAATACACGTTAGTAAATAGACTTGACATTTTTAGTAGGCCTTTTACAGATTCGTGTTTGCTGGTACGCCTACGCGTTGCGTGCCACCGAGCATTTCTGTACAATCAAATCTCTCAACACAATTGCACTTCCCTTGGTTTATTTTTGGCGTGGGAAAGTGTTCAGACTTAAGTGAGAATATGAAAGCCATGCCAAAATCCTATGGCGGCCTTTTCCTGTATTTTACACCTTTTTTGTTGGGTCCTTAATAATAGGGGATACTGGTTACATGTTTTGCTGACACAAAGGAAGGGGGAATTTTAATATAATGTAGGCTTATTGTTATTTGAATCATACACACAAATTATACACACAAACACAATCATAGAATCAGTAAATGCATCATATGCTGTGATACTTGAAAATGTGTCTGTTTTACTATAGGCCCACATTTATATGTGTTCTATGGTCTCTGGTTTACAGATACCACAAACCCTGAATTCTTGATAAGTTCTTATGCCATCCAAAAAACGTTGGGAATAGGGCATGAGTGGTCACAGGATGTGCAGAACTGGACGCAGACGGAGCTCAGGTACTCATACCGGTTCATCTGCAATGAAAATTACTACGGGGACACTTGTTCCAAAAAATGCGTTCCAAGAGACGACCATTTTGGCCACTACACCTGCAAGCCTGACGGACAAATAGCCTGTCTACCAGGATGGAAGGGATATACTGAAGGGGAATACTGCCAAGAACGTAAGCAATCAGAGTAAAGACACCACACGGGCACTTTTCTTTGTTTCTGATAAAGGTTACAAGTCAGATGTAGGGTTTCCGTGGAATACTGTCTAAATCGGTGCGCAAACCCAATAACCCACATTAGGTTTTTATAAACAAGGGCTGATCAAGGGCGGCCTCCGATACTCGAGATGAGCAAAATTACGCAGATAAAAAAAAAATACTTCGAATTCGGACGGATCTTGACGCGCTTTTACCTTTTAAAAAAAGCCCTGTTCTCCGGGCGCGTGCAGGTTGAATAATCACCGAGCAGCACGCGCCGGGTTAATCGCGGTATTATCGTCCGCCACGCGCCGCTAAACTGCGGGCTTCTATTGTTTTGTGACGCAGGGCAGCAGCTGCACGCGGGGGCTCGAGCCGCCGACCGGTAACAATGGGGCAGCTGTCCGCTTTGGAGAACAAGCATCTGCTCAGGACTAACCAGCCGTTTAACACTAGTCTTGTAACCGTGCAAAATCAATGTCACATACAGGGGTAAAAAACAGGCGCGGCGAATTAGGGTTTTCCATTGAAATTGCCAGGTTTTTATTTTGTGAGAAAGGCGTTATAAAGATGACAAATGGTAAATTAGGAACTACTTATTAGAAATTTATTGCGTCCGCAGCTTTAAATAAGTCTTTATTTTGTCTTTGTGTTGCAGCAATTTGTCTTGAGGGGTGCAGTAAAACGAATGGAAATTGCACGTTACCTGGAGAGTGCAAGTGAGTGTATGCCATTTATTTTTTGGGGGGTTATGGCTGTATGTTTACCTGTTCATAAATTATTCTCTCTCTTGTGAACTGCAGTGAGTGTAGCAGTTGATGTTTGTGTGTGAAGAACTTACAGTTATAGTGTATTGTTTGTGTGTGAGACAGATGCAGAGAGGGCTGGCAGGGCCCCTTTTGTGATGTGTGTAAACGCCACCCGTCCTGTAAACACGGCACCTGTGAAGAGCCGTGGCAGTGCACCTGCAAGGAAGGTTGGGGAGGCCTTCTTTGTGACCAAGGTCAGTCCCTAACTCTTATCTGTGTTTTTGTTTGTTTTTGTTTTGCACACCTGCAATGAAAAAAAGAGGAGGAAAAAAAAGTGAAGTGTGTAAATAGCCACGTGTGGTTATTAAATAAAACAACGCTGCCTTGATCTAATATGTCAACCCCAACTAACAGGTGTGACCCTCAGCCCTAGGCAGAGTCTAAAATCAACAGGCAATAGTGTTTTTTTTTAAGAGACTGTTCTGTTCTTAATCCTGCACACCTTTGTCCACAGATCTGAACTACTGCACCCACCACAAGCCCTGTGCCAACGGGGCCACGTGCATGAACACGGGCCAGGGCAGCTACACCTGCACCTGCTTGCCAGGCTTCACCGGGGTCAACTGCGACTCGGAGGTCAGAGAGTGTGACAGCCAGCCCTGTCAGAACGGAGGCCGGTGCCTGGTGAGTCCGGAAGTCTCTCTCTCTCCTTTCCCACAACACAGGCTTTCCTGTTTTTGTTTTCGCCTCAGTCTTTCTGCTAGTCCAGGAGGATGCTACAGATTGTAAAGTCGCTGGTTGACCCAGTTCACAGAGTCTCTACTGTAAATAGAATTCAATCTAAGGATAAAGGGGGAGCAGTTATGAATGTGGCACTCTAAGCAAAGCGGACAATTCCTGGGACACAGCTTTTTTATAAATGATCTATCTCTTTGCCTGCAGGACACTGAGAACGGCTATAACTGTGCGTGCCCACAGGGGTTTGAAGGGACACACTGTGAACACAGGATGCTGACCTGTGCAGATAGACCCTGCTTCCACAATGGGAAGTGCAGAGAGAGGGACAATGGGCGTAGTTACATGTGCGAGTGTCCAGCAGGTTACACTGGACTCAACTGCGAGAAGAACGTTGATAAATGTACCTCACTGCAATGCACCAATGGTAATTTTTCATATTCTGTTTACATCACAAATAATCGTCTTTCCTTTGTGCATGCCTATACATGATGTAATATACAGGGTGGCTGATTACAGACTGTTGCTTTGCCTCGCGTAGGTGGACATTGTGTGATCCATGGTAGCCTCCGACTGTGCAGCTGCCGCTCAGGCTTTACAGGGCTGCGCTGCGAGATCAACATCAACGAGTGTGCCATGAACCCCTGTGCCAACGGCGGCACCTGCACTGACCGCATCAATGACTACACCTGCACCTGCCCCCTAGGGTACACAGGCCGCAACTGCGACAGACCAACAGACCGCTGTGCCTTGCAAACCTGCTTAAACGGAGGGACCTGCACCACTGGAGTTAAAGGCCAGCCGACCTGCATCTGCCCCGCCCATTACAGTGGTCCCCAGTGCCAGTCCGTTGATGTGCCTTTAGCAATCACCCCCAGCCCCAACAAGGGTTGGGAGTCCAGAGAGAGGCTGAGCTGGACAGCAATCTGTCTGGGCGTGGGCATGGTGGCTTTACTGGTGCTCCTCTGCATGGTGGTGGTAGTCCTACGCCACATCAAGAAGCAGAGAAACAGGGAACAGGACTCAGAGACAATGAACAACCTCTCCAAGGCAGACTTTCAGAAGGAGAACCTTATCTCCACTCTAGACCTTAAAAACACCAATAAAAAGATAGATCTGGAGGTGGACTGTCCCAAAGAAAAGTCCAACCACAAACATGTGAACCATTACCATCTGGACTACAAAACTTCCAAGGGGTACAAGGGTGAACTGTCCCTTGTGGACAAAGATGAAAACTGTGAAAAGACAATAGAGGACAAAACGCCATTGAGTAAAATGTACAAGTAAGTACACATGAAAGGTTTGTAATAAACAGTTGATATTTATATCAGGTGTAAGACCCCCATAAAAATATTGGTCAATGCCTATTGGTTCCTGACTAGTGCATCATCACGGGCATTCAATATCTCATCATTTAGTATTAAGATTAGGAAATCTCCTCATTCAGGTTATTGTATGATAACTTTGGTTTTGTGCTTCAATGCTCACCTGAGGTGTTTTTCTCCACAGTGAAAGGCCAGGGTGTAGAATATCAACGATAAGTTCTTCCAGAGATTCGATGTACCAGTCTGTGTTTGTAATAACAGAAGAGAAAAATGAATGCATCTTAGCAACTGAGGTAAGTACTTTCACTATTTTCCCCATTTCTTTTACGCACGCCCCTGCCTATGGATTCATCAGCAGCATACAATTCGTTTATCCTTTAATTTCAGTTACAATTTCAGTTACATTTGATTGCTGCGATAGTTTATTCACTCTCTTTCTCGTTGGCTCTCTCTTTCTCAGGTATAATATATGGAAGATATCAGTCATTCAGAACATTGGATATCTTCTGGCCTGTTTACAAGTGTAGAAAGACTGGGATTTATTTAAATGCAACGTGCTGCTCTTGAAAACTTGATAACTGGATGGAGCCTGTGTGCTCTTTGAATGCAATAGAACTCAAGCTACCAATTTCTGTTAGAATGTAAAGACTGAAAAAGACCGTTGGAAATAATGAGCAAATCTGACTTAACGGACACACACCCTTGATGCTTTTGATTCAGTCCATTGTCTGGACCGTCGTTCATCCGAGGGTAACAGGCCTAGATGTTTATGCCAGAATGTTGATTATTAGAAGAGGACTATCTGGATGTTTTCCTCTCCACCTTGTTGCGATTAATCAGCAATCAACTAATCAACCTACTGCCAACAAGCCTGTGGAAGGAGCCAGCCATTTCTATTTTCTGTGGCCTGGCTACGCGCTATGCAAGCAAAAATGAGCATTGTGCTAAATAGAAAGGTGACAGAAACTACTGAAAACGGTTCATTTTTGAAGAATATTTGAGGCATGTCAGTTTTGTAAATCTAATCCTTTCAATGTAGAATGTATGCAGCCCAGATCACAAAGCCTTATATATGGGTTTAATAACAACATTGCGCCCTGCCTTGTCTTGATTCCTTTGCACAACAAAATGGAGATAACAGTAAAGAAAAGTAAATCAATTGATGCAATATGCTACAGCAACAGGGAAACCCAAGATAAAGCATCATTTTACCTTATGCAAGATTACCCCGAAATAAAGACAAAGATGTACATCAAGTGACTATCACACCAAGACGCCTTCAATTGAAATTACTGAACCAATAATGTTATTTTGTAAGATTAGTATTTCATCAGTAATTTAACTTTATGAAGCACTGATCTTTCTCTTTCTATGTTTTATAAGATTATTTTGTATATAATGTATATTTATATGTTAAAATTAGAAGTATGAAGTGTACATCTGTTTTTAAGTTGTTGCCCCATAAAGTTGAATTTATTTTTAAAATATTGTTGGTGTTTCTTTTTTGTAAAAGAAAAAAAATGAACAATGAATACATATCTGGTACACTGTTGTTTGTTGGTCTTATTCAATGGTTGAGTGTAAAGGGTCAAAAGAGATCCTAATTTGCCTAAATGTTGGAATCATCTAGAACCTTCATTTGAAGTGTCTCACCTGCTGTGGAAGTGGTTTCATTGTCTAGATAATGTATGGCCTTGTAGCAGTTCTAATGACTTCATGTGTATGTCCACGACAGGCATGTGTCAATGTGATGTGAAATCAATGTGCTAGCAATCATTCAGTGAACATTATTGTAATTGGCAGCAATGTAAGGAATTATTCAGACAAAAAGATCTATATTTAAGAAAAAAAAAATCTGTATGTGAAAATAAAGAGTTCTTGTGTTTTCTTTTTACTCAACAACTCTCTAAATGAAATGTAAACGATACATCACGATACTTTTCTGAAGAGCCACATGTCTAGATGCTATATCTATGTGTAACAAAGGCTCTAAAGAACACAGAACTAGACTATTTCATGTATTATCCAATCAGAATCATTTCGTGTGCAGTGACTAATGTTAGGCTTAGACCAACCTCATAAGCTAGAAACCTGAAAGGGAGGCATTAGTTGAGGCTACTTAACTAAATTAAGCAGATGCTTCAGACTATGTCAGTGAGTAAGCATATGCCCCTTCACTGCTAGAATGTGAGCACAGAAACCAGAGCCACGGAGCCCAGGCTCTACCATCTCTAAAGCTAACAGGGTCCCAACTGACACCCCCGCTTGAGTCCATGCAGCTAGACCAGGGCTTTTTTCAACTTCACTCCTGCAACTATTGAGACTTTTACTTTAACTCCTCCCACCACCAAGCGTTATCACTGTTAAAATCCACACGTCCTGTTTGTGGGCAAGACTAATTCGTTTTTCTTGCAATTCATGTTCACTGCACAAGATGGCTATCTCTTCTAATGCATCTGTGTCAAATGATAAACAGGTTAATAACTGTAACTGAACTTTGTTCAATTACAACCACAAATTAAACTATATAGTTTTTAAATAAAGTCACAAATTAAGACCAAGCTTACAGAGGATGTTTGCTGTTTTAAGAGTGAAGCAATGTCTTTAATTAACACCTGGGGGCAGTAAGCCCTGTATAAGAAAATAATCTCTAAACTTGCACAACATAGTACAGAAATTGTCTGAAGTAACCAACTGATTTCAATCAACTTGGGTGTGTCAAAAGGTGCATAATGGTATCCAGTAAGACACATTAATGTATCAGAGAAACTGATTCTGTGGCTTCATCATAGTATAAAACTTGAAATATAACATCATGGTTTTCTGTTAAGGTCATATAAGCCTAATTGGTTGTAGAATCAGTCAAAGGGCAAATCACCACAAGCAGCCTTTTATCAATGACCAGCCAGGGAACAAGCTTATTCAGTGCTAGAACACAGGTGAGCTTTAGAGAACCTAGATGTGATAGTCCCACCTAAATCCTTCTATTTATAGGTAAACTGATTAGCTGCTGGGCCATCACTGGCTATTTGACGTTCAAGGATACAATATGGGCTCCTTCTATACCATGCTAAAAATAGAAAGTCATGGCTAAGAAATAAATCAGTTACAAATCAGTTCCAAAGATGCTTTTGACGTTTTCTATATCTGTCCCATTGTGAGGAACATTTTGTTCCACTGGAACAAATGTCTAATGACCTAGGAGTTAGTATTATTGAATATAGAAAGAGAGAAAGAAACAAAGAAAGAGAGAAAGAAACAAAGAAAGAAAGAAGAGAGAAAATGTAAAGATATTTTAAACTCCATCCATTCATCTTCTTGAAAATTGAAAATCAAGTCTAGGTTACATTTAGGTTTTTCAATAATACCCAGTTAAAAGTTAGTTATGTTAGAAAGAATGTTATGTTTACAGTGTCATTTAAACTTGGATATTGATTCTTCTGAATTTCTTGCAGCTGTACTAACCAATATTTTTTTTTTATCATTATCATTTTGGAAACCACTTCTATTTCTTAAACTATACAGTATGGCCATGTGTCAACATTGAAATGTCGTGGGGTGGGGTTTTCCCTGAATAAGTTTTAGTCCTTGAATCCTGATTGGTTTGTGGTTTTGTCAAAGCCAACCCCTGAGATTATGTCATTGGTCAGGAACATCGTATTCTAATACGTTCTGAAAAACAAATACACGTGTTTGTAGCTACATTGAGATACAGTAGAGAAGTTAACGCAGCCATACGTTCTAATTGTGTTTTGATTGAACGCGGCACAATAATACATACTGTAGCCTGGGCTAGACTACGTTTTCTTTGGGGGGAAATTGTTTGCTTTTTACAGCGCTCGCAAAAAGCTGTGGATGTTTACAGCCATTTATAATAGGGGGACTGATGTTTCGGAATGCATAGAACAATAGAAAGAAGAGCGACGTCGGTAACATCAGAGGGAATTTACTTAAATAAACTTATTTTTCTCTTTCTTCTGACCAATCAAGTAGTTTGGCTACAATGAAACCCCAGGACATAATAAGAGAGAAGAGCAGCCTGTGGATATTTGGCTATGGCTCCTTAGTCTGGAAACCAGATTTCAAATACAAGAAGAGCAAAATTGGCTACATCAAAGGATATAAAAGACGCTTCTGGCATGGAGATGATTTTCATCGGGGAGACAAAGATAAGGTACAGTTTTTGCATCATTTTTTGGAAGTTATATTACTAAAAAAAGATTTTAATGTGCTGCGAAATTATTTTTAAAAATATTGTGTGGTTCTCTGGTAATTCTGATTAATTGTATGTAGGTCTATTACAGAAGTAACTGCTTGGTGCACTTCTGTAATGTGCTGAGTTGACATGTACTCTGTGCTTTTCCTGTCCACAGCCAGGCAGAGTGGTCACACTCGTGGAAGATCATGACGTAAGTGTGTCCTTACGTCTATTTTGATCGATCCTCTATTTTGTTATATATATAGTATGTATATATAGTAGTATGTATATATAATATGTTCTATTTTCCAATACTATATGCATTTGTAGGATATACTGTATTGCAGGGGCAGTCTTTTACTGTGGGGAAGTAAGGAGAATACAACTGCAAAAAATAATATTTGTTGGATGGTAGACATTGTTGTGCAACCAGCAGCTGCTCAATTGACAATTAATAGGAGAATGACTCTGTGGATGTTTGCACCGTATGCACCCATGAGTCTTGATTAAGTGAGAGGTTAGAATCCCTACAACAGTGAATGTTCACTTGTACAGACCAAAGTTAAGTCACAAATATAGCACTTTAACTTCATTGAGCAATCAAGAAAAAAGCTGGGTAGGCAAACCCATGGTATAGATTAAAAAAGTATACCACCAAGCCCCCTTTAACTTTATTTTTTAGTTTGTTAACTCATTTTTGTTGTACTTAACGTGTAATTAATATATAGTTACACTGTGCCGTTGATATCTAAATACGTGTTCGCTATCTTTCCCCACCTGTTTTCCCTGCAGGCTTGCACCTGGGGAGTGGCCTATGAGGTGATCGACTCCCAGATAGAGGAGTCCCTGCAGTACCTCAACATGAGAGAGGTTGTGCTAGGGGGATACGTCACTGAGACGGTGGAGTTCATCCCCAGAGAGATGGATCAGAACAAGCTCCTGGCCGTCGTCTACATCGCTACCTCCGACAACCCCATCTACCTCGGCCCCGCCTCGGACACCGAGATTGCCGCTCAGATCGCTATCTGCAGGGGCAACACGGGTCACAACATCGAGTACCTCCTCCGCCTGGCAGAGTTCATGAGGCTCTACTGTCCTGAGGTCGAAGATAAGCACCTCTTCTCTATAGAGGCAGCCACCTTGGCCCTCAGTTTGTGAAATGATGAGGAATCATATAGCTCCAGACCAAAATGACTTGCTCCTGGGAACTGTGTGAGAGACAATATAAAGCACTCCAAATCATTAAGAGGGTGACACAATTATATTATATTATCTTGAATGTATTCCTTGTGTGTTATCAAGTTTCTGTTGTTAAGATGCTGTTATGGAAAGAAAAATGAAGACCCCAATTGTACATCTTCTATAGCAAACTGAGGGAAACATATTCAAACAGTGATGGGTGCTTTGATTTCCTTTAATAGAGGAAACATGAAGGTTTTGTTAGCTAATTATTTCTAGGTCAACAAAACTATGCAATTCTTTAACGTTCCCCAACAGACTAGATTTGACTTTATTCATTGATGTTCTTGCCATGACAAAGATTAATTATATAAGTAGTACTTTATGCAAACTCTGGAAGAGGGTGGTGCTCCTTTTTTAATGTATACCATGTTATTATTTTTCCTTTTATATTTTATGAACTTATATACCTTTGTTGTAAAAGGATGTGATAATCTATTTGTAAATGTACTGTATACATTTTCTTTTTAAACTCTATTTTAATAAAAACAGAAAGTGTAGTGGTAGTGGTACTCCTTCTTTCTAAAATGTACAGGTCATTGATAGTTATTTGCACAATTTATTTAACAGTTAAAATATGTGTCAACTGTATTAGGATAATATCCAAGGGCCTGGATCTAAAACATCAAAGGTGGGTCCATAAGTCAGAGAAGCTCCCATGCTAGTTTTTAGTCTCAGTAGGAAGAGGTTGGAATGTGCTGATTTAAAAAGATTATCTTCCAACTCTCCCATAATTCTGATGACTCATTTTGTCTTTCTTTTTCCAAGTAACAGTTCTGTAATGTACTAAGTTTGTAATGTCCTCTAACTGACAGCCTGTGTCCCGTCTTCCTACCTACAGCCAGGCTATTTTGAAATATAATTTAATAGGAACTCTACATCATTGACTTAACAGTTATACAGAATATGTGACAGCAGTATTAAGTTAATGATATGCAAGGTTACCGGTAAATAAAAATAATCATGTTGTAACTATCATTTGTTATTTTCCTAAAGAATTGGGGTGTTTGGTGAAACGCTTCCCTGATACCTTGGGAGTTTTTAAACATCAAGTATTTTCTGGATGAGTGCCCAACCACATACAGTATACTCCCCTGCCTCATGCTCCTACATCACATGGCCAGGCAATGTACAACTGTGAACTCACATGGCTAGTACGCAAGGCTGACCTTTCCTTAAAAATCTGCCAAATAAACAACCAACTTTAGAGGGTTTTGCATTAGCGATGTGCATGTTTAAGTGTAAAACAACATCTGATGTACAGGGCGGACCTTAAACATTTGATTTAGATTACTTTTATTTTATTTATGTACTTTATTTAGATTTATATACTTTATATACTTTATTAATTCCCCAAGGAGGAAATGATCTTTTCTCCCTCTGGTTGGGGAGCAGTGTCAGCTGCCAGGAGCAGGTAGTGGTCAAGTATATGGTTGTACATAGTAGATACAGTATGCATGCTCTGTAATCTTACACTCTAAAAACTCAGGATTACATAACAGGCCCAAAATAGATGTTTGTTATAGTAGGTAGGTATATTCAGCAGAGGTGTTCATTGGAAGTCAGGCAGTGCAAAGCCCAAGGTTCACTGGAAATGCCAACTGACACGCTGGGCAGTCTTGTTCTTACACAGCGTATAAACACTTTCATGACAGTGTCATCAAAACAACCCTGCCCTGTGTCATGCGCTGTTGCCACTGGTAGTGGAAGGTATCAGTCTGTTACGGTGCACCAGGTCAGCCATAGAAATAGATACAGAGCACGCCTTCAGAGTCAGTACAGTCTGTTCCTAGAACGGTCTCTGCACTTAGATGAGAAGCGTAGACAGGGGATATAGAAGGGATATAGAGGAGCTGAGAGGTGGAGTAGCTGAGGGGGTCTCTCTCCCTGTCTGAGTTTTGATCACGTTGCACAGACATGTGCATGGGCAAGGAAAATATGTGCTTTCACTCCAGGGTAAACACATACATTTTCAGCAGCGCGCTTCTGAGGCACACTGCTCTACATTCCTAGAAATCTGGCAAAAACTGGGTCAAAGGTTTGAGCCTCGAAACAGAAACAGGCAGTTAAACAAAAGAGCACATGTAGGCCTCCTGCAGAAAGAAAGGGGCAGAAAGTTAAGTCTAAAGAGCACTTCTTTAGACTTTAGGTTACATGTAACGATTTAATAATCATTACATGTAACCTGTTATTAAATAACTATGTTCTGTGTCCAAATTTGTAAACAAATGTATAGAGGAAGCGCTGTTCATACCTCCTGCTTTATTATTATTAATTATTATTAAAAACCTCGATAAAGAGTGACACTGTCTTGCCATAAGCTGAAATATTATTAAATAATTATTACTGCAGCATGTTCTGAGCACTATAAACATGCTAACTGATCAGTGCCAATGCTCAACTCTTTCCCTGACAAAAACGGGATAGTGACAATAGCTTCATTCGGGCAGACTAATGTGAGTTAACCTACAGTATATGTGTACCTGTGGCATACTTGCAACATAATATCTCACGAACAGCAGATGAATCATAACTTATGACTCATACTGTTTCACCATGTCACACAGCCGCACCCTGTATTTAATTTGTTTTGTACACTTACATGGAATATGGAACGTGTTTTGTAATTAACAACGCAGGCAGACAAATCTCACCTAAGTTGTGCCGGTCTGTCATTCGGTCTGGTAAATCTATGTCAACATAGGGAGAATTATCTCTAGCCAACATACTACAGCATCATTAAGCATTACGAAGACACAGTATCTTATCTTCCATCTGTTTTATTTGTTCAAGCATTGACCCAATTTCACTTCAGGGTAATAAAGTTCTGTCTTTACTTATTCTTTGCTTTTCTTTGCTTTTCTTTGCTTAAGACATCAAAAAATGCCAGGGTTCATCCTCCAAACCTACGTTGTTGGGTACAAGCTGGTATATGAAGCGTTCATGAACCATTCACATGCTTCAAAATCAATATTATCCAATTCACACTGTATGAAGGAAGCTCCAGCTGTCCCAAACATCTGCTGCTCCATCAAGGCTGCTATCACTCTTAAACCTGAAAGCAAATCATCATTTTTGTGAGGCACGTATGTGCTTATGAATGCTGAAGTAAGCATTTATCTATTTCTTTATTCATTCATAATTTTTTGAAAACAATGAACCAATTCAGGAAATATCTTTGAAATAATAACGAATGAGATCTTTTTAAAACAACATATAATTTAGGAAGCTGTCACTCTGGCTGCTCTTAAAAGAGGGGACAATAAAATAGCCAGTCAATAAAGGCCCCTCACTAAACTGTGTTAGGGCTCCTTGGAGAGAGACAGAGTGGACAATGTGACCCTGGGCCCAAGTTACAGGATGCTTGTTCACAAACATGGACACAGGCCATATCCATATCTCTGACCTTTTTTATTACCACTGTCAATTATTTGTGAATTCTAAAGACAAGATAAAAGAAAAAATGAAAAGTACATATAGTATCAATACATTATGGTGATTTTTATGCTCCATGTGAATAAAATGCAAATTATCTATCTTTAAAAAAAACTATCACCAGCATTAGTCTTTCCTGAGGTTACTTGCTCTTTAGGAAAATCGCAGAGTATTATACTCAGAACAGAATGCACATTGATTATACAGAATGTACGAGGCTGAGGAGAAAATAGGAGAGGTCATGTCCTCAGGATCTGTGCTTGGCCTATCACTGATCAGAATAGTCAACACACATTTCCAAACACATTATTCCCACCGATCCATCCTGGGCCTCCACCTGCATGCTAATGTGTACCCAGCGTGAACCCTGACCCTCGACCTTGGCATGGTGAATGAAGGGCTGAAGGTCACCCAGAAAGTGCGTTAAGGAGAAAGTGATTGGGCCACTAATGGAGTGCAGCCACTTTAGAGCCCCTGCCTCACCATATTGGAACGTGCCCCAAGGTCAGCTCTGTCCACTAAGGGGCAACTAACCTCATTCTTGGTTCCTACCAATGGACATGAGAGCTGTGCAGTCATAAAGGCCACCACACCACAGAAAAAAAATGCATACAAACGGAACACAAACAATGGCCAATGATTTGGCAATAAACCAGAAGCCATGAACAACCCTCTAGCAATCAACCAAATAGAAAATAAAACAGGTTTTTTTCCATGTGGAAAACAATCATTGCAAAACAATCATTGCAAAACAGTCATTGCATGTGGATTATGTTACACAAAGATAGCAGCGTTTTGAATAAATGCATCAAAAGAACAAGACCAAACAGACTCATCCATCATTGCACGATGATAAAACTCATTCTTTAACCCATCCATCACTGTCTGTAGGTGATATGACTGTTGGCTCTCCTCATACAAACAGAACATGACTCACTAACCACTGGATCTTTTAATTCAATCTGTTTAGACCAGAACTGAGGACTGAACCAGGCCTGACCCAATTAAAGGCACCAGCCTCATTCTTCATTAGCCCGGCCCACCCCTGAGGAATGGCACTTTCACTGCTCTTAATTTCATTTCACTAATCTCATTTACACTCAGGCTCACCACAGCCACCCAGGTCTGGAGGCGGGGTGTCAGGCCCTACTGAAAAAGCTTTGTGAGATCATCTCAGGGTGAACTTAACTACGACACTTGGGGAAGGAGGAATGGGTGGAGGGGCCGAGGGAATCAAATTAATGTGTAGTAATCAAACTCTGTGGAGACAGAGAGGTCTGTGTATTGATAAACACAATGTTCCCTGTTTGTATAGTAGCCAGTGCCAACAAGCCTGTGTGGCAACACAACAAAGCTGATCTGGACTGCATGGTCTGCTCACTTGGTGAGTGATGTTGTCGTCAACATTGCAAAATATTGGTTTTCAGCACAGGCCTGAAAAATGGATGACAGAGCATTTTTTTTTTTCTTCAGAACCAGACATGGTGTGAGAATAGAAAACATGTGGCCAGTGGAAGTGATGGAGAGGAAGGTGTGGGCTGGGGCTCCCCCTGTTGGCAGGGACTAGTATGGGAAGAGCAGGCACTGCAAGACAGGCAAGCACAAACAAATGTCAAGGTGTCGGACCTTGCAACGCGCTATAGTTGTGTCATACTATTGTTTTGGGCAATAAGTGTAGATAACTGTCAAGAGGATTATGAAACGAGGCTACGAAGCCACAGATGGTGCATTATATATCAATATTTTCTCTAAATTAAATAACTAAACTTAGTGCCCTGGTTTGACTTTCTGAACTACTGTCTGAATTCACTGGAGTTTTTTTTTCCCATCATGGGTAAGAGATCATAGGCATGATAAAGATGGCCCTGACATTATGTGGACTGTAAACACTTATGTACTGTAGTACTCTGACTCACTTTCTTAGCCAGTATCAAAAGGCCCTGGAGGTTTCCTGCCATTTTTCTACAGAGCGTTTTCTCTCAAAGAACAGGAAAGGGAGCTGTGTTTCCCACAGACCCACAGAGGTTGGATCTCAATGCCATGTCACTGTATAACTCCTACGGAACACAATAAGGTAGATGTGAAGCCATTGTGACAGAGCCTTTGCGCTGGAATACATAGTGTTAGTGCTCTCACAGCATGGAAAAAACAAGGGTGCTAGTTTGTTGCCTGTTTCCTTCATACATGTTACATTAGCTGATACATTCTCTATTTGTTTAACATAACTGTGAATGTCAAAAGAGAGAGAGGTAGATAGAAACTGTGGACAATCATTATGACAATTAAAGGTAGAACCAGAACAGTCATTGTCAAATGCACCCCATTCAACTAGTTAACCACACCTTGTTAAAGTGGCAATCTCAAAGATTTTCATTTAAATAAATGTCTGTTAAGTCACTATCTATCGTTGAATGAGGTAACAGAATGGTAATTGAGCCTATGGCCCACTGATGAAAGCCCTTGCATTTGCAGTATTATGAGTATTAAGAACAGGGTATCTAGGGCGACTTTCCCGCCATGCATTAAAATCCCAAGCTGCGCAGTTAGTGGAATTGCACCTGCAATTACCGCTTTTCGCCATAGGTGCCGCCAAAGAGAATGAAACGGAGATCTTCGAGATTGCCACTTTAAACATACATTGAATGTATTGATGAATGAATGAACGTAAGTCCTCTCCTTCTGAATATGATGGTTTAGCTTCACGCCATGTGTGAAGAGCAATATATTACCAGGTTTTTATAGTGTATGAACAATTAATTAGTATAGTAGCAAGCATTTCCAAAGTTTGCCCAGAGACAGTTGAGCGGTTACTGTAAGTCTACCAGCTTTGGAGCCACACACACACACACACACACACACACACTCTGCTGGCCTGGGATTGAATCTTGTCAGAGCTTTCTCTACTCTGTCTTCCTCTCTACTTTCTTACTGTCTCTCAACAAAGAATACAAGATGCTGAAGGGTGAGTGGCCGGCTCACTAACAAGAACAAGTGCTTTCAAGGTGAATGGCTTTGATCTTGCTTTATCTTTGCCTTTCCAGTCAAACAGCCATGTGGGATTATGTTGTTCATACAAATTAAGACTAAGCAAGATTTGTAACAATACGATTTATGTACAAACATCTTTCATTCTTCATTCTTTGAAATAATCATGTCATTCTCTGCAGAGTTCTTTTTAATGTTCAGTTGATGTGATTTAGCTA
>OMKK01032566.1:0-27806 GCA_900302305.1 Polymixia japonica | reverse complement strand
CTGCCATTCCTTGCCCTTTGAACTTTTTGTCGCGCATGTTAAGATCTAGCCACTCAAATAAAAATGTACCAGTTTGACACATCTTGATGACACAATTTAGCAATCGTTAAATCCATAGCTCTCATCAACATGACCCTGTGCCCCCGCTACACACTTTGGAGTGCTGACCAAAATAAACAAGCGGCACAAACAAATGTTTGTTTCATTTTTCAATAACCGTCAACTGTTTCTTGAAATGTGTTATGGAAAGAAATAATGCTGTGTGTTTGTTTGGAGAGCTTTATTCCTTTGAAAAGATCATGTTTGCTAGTTATGGGAGCAATCACCCAATTGCAGCAGATCTTTCCTGTTTATATTGATTCTAATCGCGCTTTGAAAGACCATATGCTGCTGTGTGGATTGATGTGGAGCCAATTGCAACTAAATAAGGAGAAAACACAGATGCTTCAAAGGCCAAAGTGTGAGAGCCCTGTTGATATTGTTATCAGTTCCCTGTAATGCATCGCTTCGCTTCACTAAACAATCTGGTGTTGAGGCACTAATGTCTTTAAAAAAAAAAAAGTGGTCCCAAGTGGGTTTGTCATTGTATGAAAAGGAACTGTCATTACTTTGATAACTTCTGAGGGAATTACTTTAACTGGGTATTTTCATACAGTTAGTTCATACAGTAAACTAAAACCCTACTCCGTAGCATTGCTGACAAAGAGAAAACTTATCCTCAAGAAATTGACGATACATCTCATTACAATATCAGGTAAAAGCAGGTTTTTGCCTATATGATGTAAACATCATATACATACATAGTTGTGTAATGACAGGACCTTTGCATCAGTAACAATTCCAAACTATTGTTCTAGTGTTCTAAGATGATAACAGACTAAGGAGAGAGATTTCTGCTACATTTTCAGAACTAGCACATAAGCTCAGGTTTACAGGGAAAGGTAGAAGATGTCATACTGTCTTACAGTCCAGACATACGAAACTCGAGCTAGGCGACGGACCTATAACGGAGAAACCTACTCCTTATGCCTGGTGAAAAATACATTAGAGTGTATTTCTGTGGAGGTTGTGGGTCAGGCGTGTGCACAGAGGTACGTGGACAGTCCTTGCCTTCTGCCAGTGACATTGAGCTGAGTGCAGCAGACATTTGACTTTGATTAGTGTAATTCAGTTTCCACCAATGAAATGCTCACTGGGAAAATGTTTCAGTTGAAGATTGTGTTTCACTTGTCATATCCTAGTTTCAATAAAGGAACAACAGCCATTCAATATGCATAAAATTTCGTCTTTATTTAATATTCTGCTGCAACAATGACAGTGTATCTCTCAGGTCAGAAGCTGGCTGGGGACTTGGTCTAATATTTATTATTTGTGAGATCTTTTTCCACAGTGACAGTTGCGTTTGTTCGTTGTCAGTGACTTTGTCCGTGGGGGTCAACGCTGGGGGTAGGATTTTATTAGGTATCTTATTCACTATTTTATCTGCCCTACTGCAAAATGTAACATCTGAATTTCACTTTTTGTGAAGGCTTATAAACTATAATGAATTCAAGTAAACTGGCCTGAAGGTCAACTATTAATTATGGAGGTGCGTATTTCTGTGTGAAAGGAGAAAACTCTTATATTTAGGGACATTGTTATTGTTACCTGGAAGGGCTACAGCCGCTAGGATGTCATGTTGACCATTGATCTGTATGGGAGTGGAACAGTATGTTACCAGCACTATTGTTAAAAGAAACTACAATGAAATAAGATCAGATATTCACTAAACTGGTATGTTTTAATAGACGTGTACTGAGAAAGATCATCTTGAGAAGTTATTAGATAACAGAAGTGATGTGTATGTTAAACAAAGCTTTGATCTGGAGGAGCTCCAGCTGTATGGTTGTTGCCATGTCTGACCTAAACATTTAACACATCAAAATACTAAATCCTCAGATTAAGATGAAATTAACTAATATACGTGGGACAAATATTGGTCATTGCAGCAGCAAAGAATAGCAATTTAGTTATCAATAAAATAAAAATAATATCATATTAAAGATACAATGCCATCATGTCCTCATTATGCGTCATGCAACCATTTCAAGACATCTCTTGTAAATTTATTTTAGATTATCTTTGTGTTTATCTTTTGGAAAAGGGTATCAGTCCATACCTAATAATCCGAATATCCCCAAAAAAGTTTATCTTCTTCTACATGTTGTCTCTTCACAAAGTTGTTCAAGTTGAGCATTCACTGGAATTGTACATTTTTATTATTGTATAGTGAGGTAATGCCAGCTATGATATGCACATAATATGTACACAATATGCTTCAAACTGATAGCGTCCCATTGGCCCATAAGGCTCTTAATGTTATAGAAACATATGGATAAATTATGTATATATAACCATTTTTATATGTATGTATATTTCTTTATTTCTTTATTTTTAAACAATGTACACATGAAGAATTGCATTGCATAATATTTTTTAAATACATTATCATTCAAAGTCTTAAAACTTAGTGACAGTGATTGCAAAAAGTCAGCTAATGTGTGACTCAGGTATCAACATTAAGCTGATCCCCCATTAAAGGATAATTTGATGATGTTAAAGGATAATTTCAACCTGAAAAGGTCAGAAATGGCCAGAATTATCCTTAACATCGTCAGTGCTCACAATGTGGTTACAAAGTGATGACAGAGCTAACAATTGGGCAGTCCAGACATACAGTGACTAATATAGTTTGGTCTATTTATGTGGTTTCTACTTTGCAGTAAATGATTAATTGGCTGCTCTTGACTGAGTCCTTAAAAGGAAACATAAAGTATTACTATAAGTGAGAAAAATCCATTAGGCCTGAAAACATATTCCTGAATAAACTGTAAGTTACAAATGAGTATGATACTGGATACTGTGGTGTTCAAGAAGTGTGCAAAGTGTGCAAAAAATGGGTTGGCTCATCCATTCATCAACTTATATACAGCATATGATCCCATAGTCACTCAACAGGCAGATAGTGAAAGAGAATTGTTTGACAGTTTTGGGGCAGAGTTCCGTGACCCCCTGTGATGCTCTCTGGAGGGTAAAGTGGGATTAGCCCCACTGCTCCTGGACCCCTGCCAGGGTTTAATGGAGCAGGAATAACTGAATTGATGGGGATGTATGCTGCCTGAGCAGCCCAAGCCAAAAAACACTTGGGCTTTACTTAGAAACTGGGACAGGCCGACTTAATGGTTTGAAATACTCCAAAAACCATAAGCTGATTCAGATACAAATGACATAATACTGGTTATGAAATATTTCCAGATTAATAGCAAGAACTGATCTAACAGAAAAAGGCTTTGCTTTTGTAAGTGAGACAATGTACCCTGACTCACATGACTGTATTCGCGGATGTAGTTTATGCACTTCGGCAATAACTGGAAACAAGTCAGGAATGTGAGCGGGCGTGGAGGTTGCTTGGGGGTTGGGGGGGCGGCTGGGGGAGAGTCCACAGAAGTCCGAATTCCCGTGAATCACTTGGTCCAGTGACCATAAAGTGCCAAAGATATGTGAAAGATATGACCTGGGAAGGAGCTGCATCCTGTCTCTACATAACTGGAGGGACAAAATGCATTGCTTTAGTTCAGTCGTTACCAGCTCTGCAGCACGGAGCTCACACTACCAAAGTCACAGGTTCCACACCCAACACCTAACACCCAACACCCAGCGAATACAACGGGACAATTCCGTAACATGTTTGGGGTCAAACACAGTCGAGCAGAACGGGACCTCTGTCGTTTGGGTTCGCACAACGTTTTCAGAAATGCTATTTAATATCTACAGCATGTTACAGCATCCTAGCTCCACCCTAAGCCACGCTTACAGTAGATGCAGTATAAGGAGGCTGATTCCCTAGAAAGGGAGAGGGGATCCCCTAGAGTTCCATTATGGAGTCCCCTTAGATCTCATGTGATGGAAGCATCCATCCTCCCATAATCCTCTCCACTTAAGAGCCGAGGCATGGGGGTGAATCTCTGCTTAAAGAGACATTATGCAGGAAATCTTATGCAAATGGCTTGTTTATCACTTCATCTCTGTGTCAGTCACTTGTTTCCTACCCTATCTATCCCATGCTGATCTGCGGCTTAGGGAAGGGCCTAATCTTTTAACACCTATCTGACAGATTTTTCTATTGTTGTCAGATTTTTTATCCCGTCTCTTCAAATTGAGTCAGTTAGGATGTTTACGCCATTAAACAGAGGATTGGCTCAGGGAGACTGGGGGAGGTATTTGGGTTGACCAATCTTACGGTATACGTGTCAGGTACAGTATACAGGTATCTACAACTAGCATAAATCCAAAGCAGTCACAGTCACAGTCACAGTCAAGGTTAGGTTAAGAGTTATGAGTGCTGCGTACTTTTATACCATATGTTTTAATTGTGCTGTGCGTACCTACATTTGGAGCACTATGCTAGCGTCCTAAGCTGCACTCATTGAGAGACCCTTACTAAGCAGATTACTTCTACAAATCTGTGTCAGGATAGTCTTCTGCATGTCTAGTCATGCAAAGCAGTTAAAAACTAATGGTTGCATTTTGCTGTGAGCGTGGGAACGCATAGAAAACAACATGTTTACAGTGACAGATATGCATCCATATTGATTAACTACAGATCTACAGTTAAAACAATTAGTGCACTGCTGACATCTACTGCACAAGTTACGGTATTGTATTTGCAATTGTATTTGCATTAAATTGTATTTGTATTTTATTATAGACGGCATGCTTACTGGTGACTAACAATGTTTAATGTTTAAAAAAAGTGTCTGTTACAGAAAAAGCCACTTCGGAAATAAAGATATTAAAAGACTGTTTCCCGTGTTTGACATTTACCTTGAAATAAGGAACAGCATTGTACCCACAGCTGTCAGAAGGGTAGCATGGGAGCTGGTTACATGATGTGGAGGGGGACCAGATGTTGTCTTCCTACCATGGGGAATAAACTCCCTATCACTCACACTGCAGGTGGTGGGGAAAACGGGGAGAGAAAGGGAGAAGGGAACGAAAGAGTGACGAACAACGGCAAACAGGAAGCCCAGACCTTACAATACAATGCTCACAGAATTTCCTGCAGGCTTAGACAGATAAGGAACGACGCTTTGTTTAACTCTGTAGTTTCACCCCGATATATTTCCAAATCTACAAAACCACATCTCATGTCGCCCAAACCGTTATTTGGTATTACAGCTGTGGGTATTGTGCATGCAGTGGGGAAGTTGCATAATATTAGTGTTACAAAATATGAATACATAAAAATGTTCCTTATTGTTAAAATTCAGTACACCTACAGTAAAACACTGAGGATCTGCAAATATGTTCACTGTGTATGCATTGTATATAGGCCTATTGTATGTAGCCTATGAACCCAGTCACCCTGAAAAAAAAACTTGGCACATGCAGTAATGATTCTGCCGCACCTGCACCTGACATCTGACCAGAGAGAAACTGTCCAGCTGTTGACAGCCTAACAATGCCCGGTTAACAGTGCTATTTACAAGGGAGTAGCTATAGAGGTTCTGAATGGAGCACAAGGTGGACACTGATTCTGTTCTGAAGCAACAACACCCCCTAGAGGCCTAATTAAGTATATAACCGAATTGTTGATTTTGTATTTTACAGTAGCCTACTAGCGTATGTGAAGTTGCTGGCCAATAACCATTTGAGAACCAGGCGCAAATTGAGCTTCATGGTAATTAAGAATTTGCTCCTGTCTATTAAACACCTACAGACGAGCGCACATAAGCGCGGATGGGGAATCTACATCCATGCGGTCAGTAATTGGCGGTGTAAAGATGACGCTTGGACATCTTGTCTTCAAACCACTTCTGTTTTTTCTCAAAGGGGAATAAGTATTTATCAAATTTGACGTATTCCAACATTCTACAAGTTGCAAGAGCAGGTAAAACAACGGTAAAAAGTTACTAGTAGGCCTGCGTCGTTTAAGTCCAGATGAGGTCAAATCCAGGATGAGCTTCACAAATCGCATGGCCTAACTGTTTCAGTGGGAGTGACTGCGTGAATCTACATCAAACGGAAACAACTTTTTAAGAGAACTCGTCTGATTGGGCGCCTTTGTTCTTTCAAATCAGAGGTGTCCCTTTGCACAAACGGGGTCTTTGAGTAATCACTGAGCCACACTGTTATTAACGATGTTGCGAGCTCCTACACGAACTTTAAAATAGATGGAATGATGAAATGAAATGAAGAAATTCTACATGCTCAGGGGCGAAGAAAACATGGCAGATGTCTTTCAAACTCACAATGAACCTTACACACTAAAACAACCATTGCGTTTTATGTTGGTTGGGGATGGAGCTGTGGGGAAGACCAGCATGATCATAAGTTACATCTTCAATGGATACCCGCATGAATACAGACAAACGGCTTTTGATGTATTTTCAGGTAAGTGAGCGTTTTTGCAGGGTCATTAAGGAGGCCAGTCCAGAAATGCAACTAATGTCTATTTCCACCTAACATTATGTCACCTAAACAGGCCTGGTCCACGTGAATGGAATTCAAACTCATATTAAACTGATGGACACTGCTGGACAGGTAAATGTTCCACACCACCTTATGGTTTTTATGGCATAGATCTGTATTTGATTTGCTCTTCAAATCTCATATTGTGTCTTTGACAGGAGGAGTTTGATCATTTTCGCTCCCTCTGCTATGCCCACGTGGACGTCTTCATCCTCTGCTTCAGCATTGTCAACCCAGTGTCCTTCACCAATATCTCTACCAAATGGATCTCACAGATTCGTGCCTGCAATCCCACCTCTCCTGTTATTCTCGTTGGAACTCAGTCAGACCTTCGCCACAATGTGAACATCCTCATTAATCTGGACCACCTAAGAGTCAAACCAGTGCACTTCTCCCAGGCACAGAAGATGGCTGAGAGGATAAGAGCTCATGACTATGTGGAGTGCTCAGCACTGACACAAAAGAACCTCAAAGAAGTGTTTGATTGTGCTATATTTGCAGCCATTAAGCACAAAACCAGTAAGAAATCCAAAGATCACAAACTGCTTGATCGTTTAAAGACATTTTCTAAAGGTGGATGGAAGAAACTCTTCTGTTTCATCTGATCATCTAAGTTCAACCTAAATATTCTCTGCTTGCTTTTTTTCTTTCTTTCTTTTTTTGTTTGCTTGCTTTTTTTTCATCATCATCATTTACTTAATGTAAATATGTCTAAATAACAGTACAGAATATTGAGTGTGCACTAAGGCAACAGGGAATAAGAAATATTCCAACCAGCACTCGCATCCTCCTTTAAGGTCCAGAGCAATATCTAATATCGAAAGGTTGTTGCAGCAGCTATCTGACAATCATCCACAAAAATCTGCATTTGTGGCACCGTGAGGCCACACATTCTTTCACCCTTGTTGAATTCATATGAAATTGGTGTGTTTTTTATTTGTGTATTGTTTTTATTTGTGTATTGTGAATTCTGACAGTGAAGGAAAAGTATGGTGTATATAACACTTTAGTTCTAGTAAATGTTTATGTTGGTAGCTTGTTATTCTCTTCGTTCAATGTTTTGCTTTGATTAGTTAATAAGGGAACATTCATCTGAGGCTCCATGGTGAAGTCTACGCTACAAATGGTGGTAAGGCCACTTGAAAATTGGAGGGAAACCACCAGAGTGCCACTTCTACAGTGTTCTGACAAGAGACAAATGGTCACCTGCTGATACATTCAAGCTGGAGTTTACAAGACAAAAGGCATTTAAATCTGAGCTTTTTTTCTTTTGAAAGCCTATAATGAATCATGTTTCTAACTATTGGTTTGTGACATTTCCTTGGGCAAACTGGTCACAGGTAGATTTCTGACAAAGAGTCGCCTGAAGCCTGTGTAGGAATTTACTGGAATTTCAAAAGAATGCTTTAAAGGATATAGGTGTAATCATTAGAAGCACTCGTATATTATTACTAAAATACTTGAGGGCTTGTATAACACCCTTAACTGACTTCAAAATAGGTTAACTGTCAGTATGCTTGAAATTATTTTGCAAAGATAGCAAATTTGCAAGACTATTGGACTAAGTATGCAGTTTGCTAATTTACATCAAGAAGAGCTATTAGCCTACAGTAATCTAAAGAAAACTAAATATCATATATTGCATTTTCTTTCTTTCTTTCTTTCTTTCTTTCTTTCTTTCTTTCTTTCTTTCTTTCTTTCTTTCTTTCTTTCTTTCTTTCTTTCTTTCTTTCTTTCTTTCTTTCTTTCTTTCTGCTCCTCTGACTAAAGGGGCTATGATGTTTTGAACTACAATTCCCGTCATGCAAAGTCATTTTGGCCCACCCTGACCCTGTGACTCAAAATAATCTGATCAGCTGATCTGACCTGGCAACAAAATAACGTAGCCAGAGAGATCTGCCAGGGAGGGGGCTGATGAACAAAACAATGACACTGCTCGGGAAAATATTAATGCAATAACACTTTTAAAGACTCCTCAAACGGAATTGTGCCAATTTCCTCGCTTGCTGCCTTTAATTATAAGAGGATCCGCGGATATCCGAGTATTTCACAGCGACTGGCTGTTGTTATTGTTGATGTAGCTCAGTGGCCAAACTGGAAGCCATCTCTAATGAACTGTTGGTGCTTGCTGGTTCTCTAACATCATTTTTCTTTGTATGTTGACCATTGAAAAGTGCTGTAAGTATTTATCCCAGGATGCAAAATCGCCTATTGATTTTGCTAGCGAGCTACTGCTAGCCTGTTGTTAGCTGAGACGTTAATATTTGCACATTCATCTGTTCAGGGAGAGTTCATTGTCTCCTATGGTACTAGCTACCGGATCTTGTTTCTGCATAATTTTAACAAGATAACAATTTGATTTGCTAACCTAAGCAGTGTTTAATGTTTCACGCATTTTGTCAGCTGCAGAAAATAGTTACTTTGTTTCATCAACAAACTAGTAACAAAATACCTTACCAAGAAATCGGTTTAGCTTTAGGAGACGGCGGATTCCACCTTCATGCCTCACTGTCTATTTGCACTGAGTCACATATTAGTAAAAACATTTTAAGTGTTTGGAATTAATGCTGCTAAAATTTATTTAATAAGCTATAAGTATTAGTAGGACGTATTGAATCGCTAGAGGTCAAAGGGAGCACTGACGTCATGCATCTGTTTTAAGTTATTTTTTGTTGATTTTGTTTTTGTATTCAGTAATTAATTAATCAAATCCTGTAAAAGCACATTTCTTCCAGCGTTTTTTGCATAGTGTGCATTTTCCATTGACTGCTATTGGAAATTGTTGGCGTTGTAGTCAAAGCTATTCCAGTTAGCATTACACTGTGTCCAAGTTTACCTTGTAAGAAACGATGAGTGGGCATGGCTCATCTTCAGAAAAGGGAGTCAATACTAGCCTAATATGTCAAGAAAGCTATGCTTGTGGTGGCTCTGAGGAGGCTGCCTTTGAATGTGATGAGTGTAAAAGCTTGCAGTGCATTCGCTGTGAGCTTGAGCTCCACAGTCAGGTACATCTGAAGAACCATGAGCGAGTTCAGATAGGGCCCGGGCATGTACCCTACTGTGATAATTGCAAAGGAAGTAATGGAGGCTCAGACAATGGCAAACGGCATAGGTCTGTGGTCCACTGCCAGAACTGTAAAGTTAATTTGTGCCAAGACTGTCAGAAACGCACCCACAGTGGAGGTAACAAAAAGAAACACCAGCTTACCCCTTATCCTCCACCACCCAAACCTGCTGAGGTCAAGTCCATCCAAACTTCTGTTCAGCCCTCCATCCAAACTTCCAATGAGACCAAAGTTCAGAGAGCAAAACTCTTGGAGAATGTGTCCAGTTTTCTCCTGGTTGATGAGAATGAAGAAATGCAGGTGAGTAATGCATGCCACTCAATAGGTTAATAAAAAGTTAGGTCTATTACAATAGAAACTCTTTAGATGAGTCTTTGGCAATTTTATCATTAAAAAAACCCCAAACGTTTTCACTAGTAAGCTCCCATTCCTCCACAGATAAAAGATGAAGCTGCATTTGTGAAGAAACTGAATTGCGAACCCGACCGACTGCTGAAGGTGGTTTCCATCTTTGGCAACACAGGAGAGGGCAAATCCCACACCCTGAACCACACGTTCTTCATGGGCAGAGAGGTGTTCAAGACCTCTCCTGCACAAGAGTCATGCACGGTGGGGGTGTGGGCAGCATTTGACCCGATCCATAAAGTGGTGGTCATAGATACAGAGGGTCTGCTGGGCAATAGTTCCAAACAGGGCCAGAGAACCCGTCTCTTGCTCAAGGTGCTCGCCATCTCTGACCTTATCATCTACCGTACTCATGCTGACCGTCTCCACGATGACCTCTTCAAGTTCCTTGGCGACGCGTCAGATGCCTACCTGAAGCATTTCACCAAGGAATTGAAGGCCACAACGGCCCGCTGCGGTTTGGATGTGCCACTCTCCACCCTTGGCCCTGCAGTGGTCATTTTCCATGAAACCGTCCACACAAAGTTGCTTGGTTCAGGTGTGTGTAGAAAGAAAAAAAATATTTACTTTGATTACTATTGGTGCCACTATTGGTGCGTAGAGTGTAGTCACACAGAAAGGGGATTGAAGGTTTACTTATGCAGCACAAAGCAAAAAGCGGTGCTTTTTAAGTAAATTGACGGGTAACCTAACAGATGATTGCAGGTTTAGTGAGTAACAGCCAAAAGTGTTTTACTTTGCTGAAGTTTTGGCACATTCCACAACACTGGAAATGGCAGCAAAAAAACTAGGTTGACTGTTAAATTGCAAGACTCTTGACATTTTATATTTGTTTATTTTCTTGTAATAAAACAGGAATATACATTATTGTTCTTTCACATATGTGACAGTTTGAGGGTAGTTTCCTTATAATGGATGATTTAAAGCAAAGTCTGAGACTTATGCTGTATCTACTTTTGTTGCTGTTTTATTGATGCACCAATAGAGTGCCCCACTTTTGAGTCCTAAAACCTGGTGTGTTACCCGTGGGGTCCTTTGCCAAAACACTGCTAGATTTTTCCCATTGGGTTTTGATTAGATCCATGAAATAAGGTCTGTGGTTAACAAAAGCTTAAGAGATATGGTACGTTTTGTTCTACCAGATAACATACATAAGTAAGTATGCCACTCACTTTAATGCACCTCCAAAAAGTTATATCGATTGCACTTATGTTTCAAAAATCATAAAAGAGGTGTTCATTTATGAAGATTACCCTGTTGAACAAAACGTGTGAATATTTGTTAGCCACAGAGCTTATTTTCCGCAACAATCCAAAACCCAATGTGGAAAAAAAATCAGGAACCCAATGGGGCACTAGGAACCCATGGCGGAGCAAACTTCCAGGTTGGCCTACAAGAAATGCTTCACTTCGGCACTCTATAAGCCCAAGATAGTAAAATATATATAAGCTTTTTGTATGCCCTTCTATTAATGTCTTTATCTATCTCTGCTTCAGATAAGCCATCGGAGTCGGTAGATCGGCTGCTATTGGAGCGTTTCAGGAAGCTGGGCCGTTTCCCAGAGGCCTTCAGCTCTGTCCAGTACCGGGGCACGCAGACCCTCAGCCCACCTACTGACTTTTGCGGCCTACAGAACAACCTGGAGCAGCTCTTGGATAACAACGCCACCCGCTCCCCTCGTACCCCTGTGGTCATCTTCAAAGCCCTGCAGGTAGGGCTGTATATAGATCAAATCCCAGCTGGCCCTCAACCTGTTTTGGACTGGCTGAATGTTATTGAAAATCTAAACGTGCTGTGGCTGTCTTAGAAAGTACCATAACAGAATTTGATACACCATTTAAATTGGTTTCTTTGATTCCAAAAAAGGTGACCGTGTATGAATTTGTACTTTTCAAGTTAAATATTTATGGCTCATGCTTATGAAGGGCAGGTATTCAGTTTGCATTCCAGTGTCTGTGTATTGAGAATAAATTGTACCCTTTAAGTGGTCCATCTAATTTTTGCTTATCCTTGCTTTTCCAGGCCTTGAGTGAACGCTTTAATGGGGAGATTGCAGATGAGCTTGTTGCCCACAGTTGCTTCTTCCCTGATGAGTACTTCACTTGCTCAAGCCTCTGCCTCAGTTGTGGGTCAGTACCTTACTATCTTTGTCTTTTCACTGTCCTTAATGTTCTGCAATCTCTTGCTAGTCTGGTATGTTAACATGCTATTTTCTTGCCTTTATTCCAGTTCTGGCTGCAAGAACAGCATGAACCACTTAGGAGAAGGAGTGTGCCATGAGGCCAAGCTTCGTTGCCGGTACTCTGCCCAGTACGATAATCGTATTTACACTTGTAAGGTAAGCCCACCTTTTTAATATGGTTTTGCAGGACAAAAGGCCTATGCAAGTGATTATTGTCACTCTTATTCCATGACTGATGACCCTTAAACAATTGAGACCACTGCGTGTCCTGTCACTCTAGGCTTGTTATGAAGGGGGAAAGGAAGTGATAGTTGTTCCTAAGACCTCAGCTTCCTCAGATTCTCCATGGATGGGCCTTGCCAAATACGCCTGGTCTGGGTAAGTAGCAGGGGATTGAGCCCATGGATTGTGTGGGGCAGTGGGGCAAGGGTTAGTGTTACCTTTACACACTCTAATTTTAGCACTGGTTCCACACCCTGACCTAAAATCAATATTTATACTCCCACTCTGAACTAGATGATGCAGAAAATTGTACTTCAGATCCAAATACATACGCGTTTATATCGTGATTGTTTTGTAACTACTATGTCGCTGGATGTGTAGGTATGTGATTGAATGTCCCAACTGTGGAGTGATCTATCGGAGCCGTCAATACTGGTATGGGAACCAGGACCCTGTGGATACGGTTGTCCGCACTGAAATCCAGCATATATGGCCAGGGGTAAGAGAAACTAGCCTCTAAATTATTTTATTCAAACCTAGGCTATGTTATCCTTAATTGTGCCCCCGCAAAGTTATGTGTATGGGCAATCATTTGTCTGCTTGGGTAGTAAATTCAATCTCCTCTTTCCACAGTCCGATGGCTTTCTGAAGGACAATAGCAATGCAGCGCAGCGTCTTTTGGATGGAGTCAACTTGGTGGCCCAGTCTGTGTCGGAGCTCGGTGTCAAGCCTGCCAAGGCCGTAACCTCCTGGCTGACAGATCAGATCGCCCCGGCCTACTGGAAACCCAACTCCCTCATCTTGGTGAGTGACACACGCAGCCCCACCCTCAGCCACCCGCAGCCAGCAGCCTACTCAACACTTTCCTGTCCAGAGACATGTTTACGGCCTGTCTCTGGTGTCCAGTGCCTATTACACAACCTACCATTGCGGGTCACGAGATAACGCTCGGATAGGCACAGAGTGTTTCTTTGCTCCTCTAGGCCTCAGCCAACAACAACCTCTCGTTATTGTTTTTGTTTTTCTCTCGAACTAGGCGTGCCATAAGTGCCGTACGGTCTTCCAGGACAACGACACCAAGCATCACTGCCGTGCCTGCGGGGAGGGCTTCTGCGATTGCTGTTCTTCCAAAGCCGCACCTGTCCCCGAGAAAGGCTGGGGTCTCAGCCCTGTGAGAGTCTGTGATGTTTGCTTTGAACAAAGGGCTTCACACACAGGTACACGCTCTTCCTACTCCAATCCACCTTCCTCCACTATGGCAAACGTCCCTGTTATTTGCTCTCTGTTATTAAAATGTTTAACCTTTGGTTGAGCTATGCCTGTAACAAATGCTGGTGTTTTGTGCAGAGCTGCTTGAGGCGGAGCTTGACGAGGAGGAAGGCGGAACCCTGGCCAGGAAGGTCGGAGAGGCAGTGACTAACACCCTGGGGGCTGTGGCTACTGCTATTGACATCCCACTCGGTGAGTGTTGCCCAAAACAAGGCAGAGGGAAAACGATTATGTAAGACGAATCAATGACCCAGTGTGAGTGTATAGATACACTGCCCTCTGGTGGCAAAGGGGGTGCGCTTGTTTACAGCAAGATAAAATCCATGGCATTTTGAATAGCAGAGGGATCTTATTTCCAGCTTGAACTCCTCCTTGTGGAGGAGCCTAGCCAGCTAGACTTCCCTTATAGGGAATGCGGGGTGGCCTAGTGGCCTAGTGTTAAAAGAGCCTGTCCTGTTACAGAAAGTCTAGCTAGGTGTCCTGTCAGTGTGTCTTGGAGCAAGGCATTAAACTTCTTCCTGCTTACCCAATCTAAGACATGTTGCTCAATCATATTCACTAATAAGACTAATTGGTTGGTAAATAATCTGAATTCAGACAGGTAAATTTGACTTCAACTCTGCTCTATGGGCTACACATCTTGTTGATATTATTCAAGAGACTCAGATGAATGATATAAACAATGTGGCCTATATTTACCTTGTTCATGAAAGCAAGCCCTTTGGCCGGTAAAAAGGTTTACATGCCAAAATTCTCCCAGACAAACTGCAGCCTGAGAATGGATTTAACAATCCACTATCACTACTCAAATTATTCAAGAGGATCTCAGATAAGTTTCTGTTTCTATAGTAATGTAAATGAAAACATTTAGAAGCAATTTTCCCAAATTCTTACTATTCTGTTTGATCGTGTGAATTCAGATTTTAAGAGTACATTCCGTGATTAAGTCTGCGGTTACTGTATCATGGAAATGACACGGCCCTACATGTTGAGTACACTTTTCATTGTTTTGGCCTGTGCCCTGTTGAGAGCTACTCATATTCCTTTGGTTAGTTTAAGAAATAGGTTGGAAAATAAAATGTAGGCTTTGAGATTAAGGCTAGAGATTTCTCTTTTAGACTGTTTCTTATGGATTGTGATTCCCCTACATGAAAATGATTTACCAGTACACAGTATCTGATGTAAATATCCATTTGGGTGGAGATTAGATTAGATTAGATTAGAAACTTTGATTCGATGTTGGAGGAAAAAGGTGGTGGGTGGGGGAGAGCGTGTCATTTGGGTTATCAAGTGGGCACCTCCGATCCCAGATGTTGTGTTGAATTAGGCCCACGATCAACAAGTTCAGTACATTCTGGCATCCAGAACTGCCCCCTCTCAACACTGACCAGAGCTATGCTCATCTACATTACGCTGTATTTACATTTAGGTGTAGCCTGACATTGTCAGACCAATTTGCAAATGCGAATTAGTCTGGAACCTCTCAGTTCATTTTTGATTTCCAAGGGGACACAATTGGATAGACCAACAACCAATCAGAGCAATGAAATGTGTGACGTAGTATATTTAAATAATTTTATTAATAATTTTATACTTAAATAATATATATTTAAATATAGAGAAAATATACCATCCAGTTCATTAGATAGATCGCGGATTCAACAGACCGTTCCACATCAGCGGCAGCCATCTTGGTTGTTTACGAAAATGCCTCAATGGAGCTCCTCTGCACAGTCATCGTATTAAGCCTGCCCCATATTAGATAAACGGTTGTGATTGGCCCGGCCAAAGTCAGGCCGGCTGGAAATCTGTTGAACTGGAGGGGGACCAGATGCATCTGCCAGAGCAAATAAAACATGATCTCGCACATTCGTCTAACTTAGGTGTGCACCTAGTTCATAGCATTACACGCAATAATTTCCAACCTGGCTAATAGGCGAAACAAATGGCTGACCCTTTTAGTATTCTGCAAAACAAAAATCAAATGTGTAACAAAAGTTATAGCCTTATTCTTTGTTTTTCATTCAGCCTACTGTTGTAAGCCTTTCTGTATCATATTGGGGAAACTTCAAATTGCTGTTCTTAATCCAAAATCTTCATTACTGTATGATCATGTTATTATATGCTTTTACACATCTATGGTAGGAAACTGTAGGCCTATTGGTAATAGATATGTGGAATTTTAACACTTTTGTTTTTCAAAACTAATATCCCACTAAACATTTAAGAAAGGCGTTCTGATCCCACCCTCAAATCTTCCAAGAAATACCCCGGTGTAATCAATCACAGCAAAGTCACTCACTGTTACCAAATACAATTTGTGGATACATCAAAATGGCTTCCCAGAATTACAAGACAGGTAAGGTTAACATGGAGACAAGGACACAGTGAAGCTTTTTTTTTTCTTTTGGTCATGGCACATATCAAACTAGAGTAAGAAAAGGGCAATATGTATGTTCTTACTATTCTACTGTTCTAACTATTCAATAAGAAAACATAGTACAGCAATGCAATGGTAATTCTGAATCCCTAGTGTTGCAACATTATAAGTAGTCACATACGTGTCTGGTAAGTAATTCAAGTATTGTAACTATAACAGAATAACGGTATTGGATATAATTCAGATGAGATAACGAAGTGCATGGAAGTACAGCATGTAGGTATAAAGTAACTGGCACAGATTGAAATGATGTTCAAATGATGTTTGTTAGTTTTTTTTTGGCGAGAGTCCCGTTCAGCCTTCTTATGGCTTTAGGGTAAAAACTGTTTCTGTTTAATATAAGTCTATTGTTGCTGAACTGAATGCTGGTGTACCGTTTGCCAGACTGCAAGGGAGCAAACAGTCCATGGTGGAAGGGTTTTGTCAGTGATGCTGCTGTGAGCCTTCCTCTCACGCTGGTTTTAAATGTAAATGTAAATGAAAATTCATTACCATAGCCCTATCATCACTAAGTGTGTGTGTGTGTGTGCGTGCATGTATATTTGTATGTGTATTTGTATGTGTGTGCGCACGTCGGCTCTTACTCTCCTCAGGCCTAGTGAAGGATGCCGCCCGTCCCGCCTATTGGGTGCCTGACCAGGATATCCTGTCCTGCCACAACTGCCAACGCGAGTTCACTGCCAAGCTGTCCAAGCACCACTGCCGCGCCTGTGGGCAGGGTGTGTGTGACGACTGCTCCCCGGAGCGTCGACCGGTTCCCTCGCGGGGATGGGACCACCCCGTGCGCGTATGCGCTAGCTGCAACCAGAAACCCAGAGACCTTTAACAGGGACGGCCTTCCTGCCTCAGAGCACCAGAGAGAACCACTCACTCGCTCAGCCCACAATCTGTTACTGCTATACCTCTGTTCTGCTATACTCAAATGGTTCTGTCCTGTGTCTGTGGCAAGGAAGTTTTTAGTAAATATAGAACATTTAGCACATTTTGGATTTCAGAGTTCCTGTGGCCTTGTACAACAACAGGAACTTGTGTGTTACTTGACTGAGTGTGAAAACTATTTCCACTCTGATTATTGACAGAGTGACTATTTTGATTCTCACTGACACAAATCACTACTTTTATGTTGAATAAGGCTGTTGAAATATTTTTCTACTATGGGGAAAAAATAGAAGAAAAAAATGTATCATTTTAACATATTAGTTAGCTGAGAACCCTGTGGGGTTGGTCTAATTCGTTTTAAGTAATTATTGTTATAGAGCATTGTTTCACTGATGTCATATGATGTGTAATGGTATGGGGATATTTTTTTATCCATGCAAATACAACTGCAGGTTCCATTGCATGCTCTATTGCAACCTCTTAGTTTTTGCACTAAGCCCTTTTCAGCTGTAAGAAGCTGTTGCTTACTATGGCCAAAAACCAGATATCCAGCTAATCAATTAGTCTGTTTGCCACAAATTGATTTGAAATCTAGGTCTAGATTGTGGCTTTCTGGTGTGCCAAAAATCATTCAGGTTACCGTGTATGTGCTGGTATAACTTTAATATTTTACCATGCAGTTGTGGTTATATGAAGACATAGAACTATGTTACAAGAGTGTACATTTTAGATGTGGGAAAAGTATTTATGTATTAGGGGAAAAAAAAAAACTTGCTTTGGCATGCATGACAGAGAGATCCATGGCCTTTTAGTTGCTCAGAGGATTGTCTCTGAAAAGAATACTTAACCTCACTATCCCATAACCTGGGTGGCATTTTTGTTTTATTTTAAAGTAAATCTGACTTTTTTTTATGTTCCAAATTTTGTTGCTTACACACCTTGAATTTCAATGATGTCCCAAGATTGACAGTTGGCACCTGCTTTAGCATATGGATATCTTTTTGCAGGGCTGTTGTCACTGAGGAATATCCAAATTCTTCTGGAAACCAGTTTTACATATCACATGCATGCCTCCAGCTGTGTCTAAGCTCAGGCTGACAGGATAAGGAATTCTGACTAAACTGAACACATTTGTGTTCTATTTCATCCCTACATTAGTTTGATTTCTCTTTGTTTTCAGTCATTATTGTAAGCTACTACATATTTTTTGCTGGTTTTTGTTATTTTGTGTGATGTAATTAGTTATTGTATGGCTTTTTATATACTTTATGTGGTGACAAGTGAGCCACCACTTCCCTCCTCTTTTCTGACCTGTTATATTCATATCCTATGTAATCTGACATTTGTTAAACCTAAACAAATGCTCACCTTAAATGTAAAATGTTGAGATATTGAACAGTATTTGGTAAGTCAAAGCTTTAACCAAAGTCTTTGACAATATCTCTTGCGTCAAAAATAATTTTATTTGTTGAATATTGAGTGTTGCACCTGGATATATTGCAGATCACATGGAGATGCCTTTACAATAATGTTGTTGGGTTTTTTTTTAATAAAGAGGGAAAATGGACTTGATTGATTGTAAGCCTTGTAGATAAAGTTATTTTCCCTTGGCTTCCAACTTGGAACTTTTGGTTGTGATATGTGGGAAGATAATGTATCAGCTCAAAAAATAGGTCTATCTGCCTGAATGTTGCATCACACGAGCTGTTCTCCAAGATGCTAATATTGCACAGGATAGAATAGGAAAAAGATCATGTCAAATGTGTTGTGCTGTAATTCCGTCCCCTGCAAGTTTGTGAAGTCTATTGTTTCAAATATCATTTGCGCTGTTTGAGAGGTAAACTTTGGGACTTGATGAGGTTTGGGTGCTATCATCAACACTTCTTGTCTATAGACTAAAGATCAAGCCAGAATTATTGATACATTTGAAACTGCTGGCAATTACCAATGTTGTATACATACTGGCTAAACTGGTGGAAGAACTACATAAGATTAAAGTCATATTAGCCGTTGTCTGTCAAAACATCTTCTGGAACTGTCCTATATTTGGTGTGTGTGTGTGTGTGTGAGAGAGTGAGTGAGTGTGTGTGTGTGTGCACGCACCCGTGCATGCGTCCATTTGCATTTCTGTTTGTCAAGACACTTCTGTGGAAAGAAGGGAGTGTATGCTTGTGTCTATATGTGCACGTTGCCTCCATTCCTCCCAAACACTGCAGCATTAGTTGAAATTAGGAAAACATTTTGCTTGGTCTTGATGATGATCATTTATAACAATTCTAATAAATAATGAAATTATGCTTCCTCTTTGATAGTCTATGCCATTTGCATTGCATGATCTCAATATTTCAAAGAAAATATTTGCCCTGGATATGAATACATGCTGAAGTAAGGTCTCTTTAAAAGTCATGGAATTCAGTTGTGTACAATATAAAAACAAGGGAAAACCCTTTAAAATAATTTTGACAGTTTACCACATAAGCCACGCCCTATTCACGTACGCTGCAGATGTATTGGTTCATGATTTCAGCTCGAGCCCTGATTGGCTACTTTGTCGTAGGTTTCCCTCAGAACTGCAAGACGCTGATATTGCGTTACATTGTAGCAAAATGGCGGCTGTCATTCAGAATCCACTAAAAGCGTAAGTAATTTGGCACATTACAGAAATTCTAAACAATTACTTTGTTGCCAACTCGTAGATTAACAGGTGCTGTTCATGCATGTTAATACAAGTGATATGCATATGACAGATTAAACTGTCCTAATGCATGTTATGGATTTCTTGCATTGCAAAGTAGCCTCGCATAGTTATTTTATTTCACAAGATTTTACATTTAGTCTGAAACATGTGGTTCAAGCAACGTGACAATTTGAATGCACTAGAAAAGCTGTCCCACCAAACGATCCTCTGTTGACTAGGAGAGAATGTCGTCTTTTTTAAGGCTATAAATTCATTTGAAAAGTGTCGACAACGTGCCTTGCGCTGTATCAAATAAATAAAGCCAATTATATTCGTGCTTGCATAGGCATATCTATGGAGTATCATTTGACATTCCGAAAGTCGTCCATAGTTGGTGTGAATTGTCGACATGTCAACTTTGGCTTCTCCGAGCGCAGACGTGGTCAGTACCCGGTAAAAGCAAGGGAGGAGGCATTTTGTATTTGCATGCCTTCTCCCGAAATCGAAAAAGTGACAGCGAATTTAGGCTCCTCGTTTAGAATATGCTGCCAGCCAGTTGTCAAATAACCCGTGCAATTATCAAATTCACCCGCTTCCAGAAAAGCAATGCTCCACCTTTTTCTCCATTTCTCCTTTGTTCTTCTGTATTGTTTCATCAATTCCATGGGTAGACATAACAAGTTAGAATATAGATAATAGGCCTACTTGTCCATTATTTTTAAAGACAGATAATTATATGCCAGTTTCTTGACATGATATTCAGCTGTATTTGACAGTAGGATGTTGCCTTTATAAATGGGTTATCACCATCACCACCACCACCATCATCATCATCATCATGGATCTTTGGGGCTGTACACTGTAGGGCTTGAGGTAAAGTAGGCACTCGACTGTGCCTTTAAGTGGAGGAGTGGTGGAGATTAGCTTGGTCCAGGATTCTGGGCCCATCTGTCAAGAGATGCTCCGACAGAGAGGAAGTGTTGGGCACAAGCAGTAAATCCATCTGCTCCTTCACAGAGGTACCCTGGCACCCCCATGGACTGTAGTACTAGGAGTGGACTACACAACACATTATACATTACCAACACTGTTGCTGTTGTGTTGTTTCTATGACATTGTAACTACACACAAGGCTGCAGCAAAAGGATTTGGGGCACTATCCTGGCAGTGGCCTTCTGACTACCTTCAAACAGTTGTATAATTGCTTACATTCAAATTCTGCCTGTTGAAGACAATTTTGCACTAGTCCAGACGGGAAGCATTAGCCAAGGGCTAACGGGTTAGTAAAATTTTCATTGCTGGTTTTGATTATGAATAAGGAATACTTCCTTGTAGCTCTTTCTATCCTCTTATCATGGGGTTGCTTTGTTAATTGGAGCAAGATTATTCAGTGAAGTGCATTTAACATTATATTGTTGTGACTATTTCCCTTTCTTGTGTCCCAACAAGATTTTATGTGGGTATGCTGACAAGCTGCTGTTTCATCTCAGAGAGGTTTTAGCATTCTGGTGTGGAATGTCTCCTTGCTATAAGCTGTGCTTAATGAAGTGTTTCAATCTGCTATAATTAGCCTCTGTCTCGGGTTTCTGACTTCATTTCACACGTTTGTCAGATTATAATTAGTCACACTTGACACTAATTGGATGTTGCTCCTGTGGACCAGTTTGACCTTTTTTTGTATTAAGATGATTCACTTTAGGGAAATGAATGGGTTGACTTTGTTGTAGAAATGTGGATGAGACAACAGTATGTAGGCCTGTATGCACCTCTGTGAGGTCTGTCCCTTGTATAAGCATGGGAGGAAATAATCTCTAGAAGCTGCTGATAAAAATGAAATGTGGAATATTTAATAAATTGCCTCATAAAAGGCCCTTAATAAAACCGCAGTCGTATTTGGAGACTTGAGTCGGTTGTTTCTCGATATCTCCCAGCCCCAGTTCTTCTAACCATGCATCAACGAGAATCTTAAGGCCATCCCGTTTGTAAGCTACCTTGTCATCGCTGTTGGGTAGACTTTGAGGTGAGTCACGTCTGCTGTTTGTTGGTGCTGCAGTGTGGAGGTGTATGGTCTAGTTTCCCTCCTGCCCTCACCCTGGCCATGTCATTCTGATTGGTGTAATCAGGAGGTTGTTGTTACGATGCAGTCGCTGTGTGGGCCCTCCTACTCCGCCTCCTCTCCTTCCTCCTCCTCCCCCCTTGTTATGTGGCAGCTCTAGCTTCCTGTGAAGCAGCAGTGCACCTGCACATTTCAGAGACCTTCTGAACGGCGCAGAAGAGGCCGAAGTTGCGTTTGCGGACCAGATGTGTTTGTCCTAATTCTCTTCTCTCTCTATCGGTTTCAAAATACCTCGAGTCTAAGTCTTTGCGATTTTCTCAGGGTGCGCTGGGTGTAGATGAGAAGACAATGGGATTGGGGGTTTCTGACTGCAAATCAATTCGCTCTTTGCTCTTCTGGAAACTGTGGTCTGTCGTCAAATATGCAAAACGTGTGTCTCGCATTACGGACGAAATCATGTGACATGGCAAACCGTTGACAGGATCACACTGATAGTGGAGGCCCCAGTGGCCGCAAGATTTGCTTTTGTTCCTACCCCCCCAGATACATGCACTGGCCCACTCTTCTCAACTGTAGGTTAACATGCTCGCGTAGCACATGCCTCTGAGGTGCCTTTCAGCTCCGAAACGCAGACCAGATCAGAGTGGTTTGAGTTTACCCTGCCTTCAGGATTTCCTCACCTTTCAGACCGAGCTAGACTCCGAACAGCCTCACGAACTTCCCCTAGATAACGGACAGTGGAAATTTTTGTTTTAAAAATAAATGCGAGTCCCATCCCCGATCAGAGGAAAAAGTTCTGAGAGACAGCGTGTCTTATCTGTGTGTGTGTGTGTGTGTGTGTCTGTTAGCAGCGTGGCTCTCTCTCTCCCCTCCTGTGTTCTCAGATGAGCGGGGCTCGTCAGTCATTACAAGTGTCAGAAAGATCTCTCACCTAGGCCGGTGCACCTGCTGCTCGGGGCATTGTGGCTCTGATAGAGGACATGCCGACGCACTGACAGCTAGCACCCGGCAGTAGAGGCTTTCCACATGAAACTTTGGCCGCTTGTTTGTTCTCTCTTCCTCTCTGCGCTTGTTTTACCGGGACAGATTAGCCTCCTCTCTCGGTCTGTTTGACTTGAGCGATCTCAGGAGTAGTGCTTTCTTACTGCAGCTCCACTGTGTGTAACCTTTTAAGTATGCACTTGTAGCTGAGCCTAGATCAGGGACCGTTTAGGACTAGCCCGCTGTTGGTAAACTGATATGTCACACCATATCCCATCCAAGCTGTTGATATGAAGGAATAACTCTAATATACATAGGTTACATTAGGGCTGGGCAATATATCGAGTTTTCTGATATATAGTGATATATTTCAATGATGATATGAAAACTTGAATATTGATATCGAGGTCTTTAGCCTACTTGTTTTTTAGTATAATTTTACAACACCGTTGGTCTTAAAAATCCACAGTAAACATCCTCTCTCTTTCTCTCCTTTGCTCCAGTTCCCTGCATGTCACGTCTCCGCCCACTTGTAGGTCATGTGTGGTGTGTTGTTCCAAAAATGTACACAAGATATTATGTGAATATGTGGTATAGGAAAGAATATAACAATATCGTCTTGTATTGAATATCGCCACTGGCTCCAAAAGTATCATAATGTAGCTTTTTTCAGCCATATTGCCCAGCTAGCCCTAGGTTAAACTGTAGGGTACTCGCAGTAGGAACTGCTACTCCTATTGTATGTTGTTACTTGTTACTTTTGTATGTGTGAAAATGTGTCCTTAAATTGACTCTTTCAAGAGGCTACTGGTGAAAATATGAAACATTCCAGCATGTGTTCAACAATCTGTTTTGAATATAACCCCGTGTGATTCTTGTTGTAAAAATTCCTGCGTTTTAAAAGGCTAGTAAGCACACCTCAGAAAAGGCTGTTGCTTGGCGTTTTACTATAAGCACCGTGTGGTATCTTTACAAGGCAGAGTAGTATTGACATGATTATTAACCGCATTGAAGCCACTAACATAGTTAGAGTGTAACAAGAGGAAGGAAAACACAACCCCAGTAGTTATCACTTACTATCTGATGGTTAGGCTTTAATCTCTCTCGCTCGCGATCGCTCACTTTCTGTTTTGAACCCCCTGTTGTCTGTTGCTCAACATGCTCACTCCCTCTTTTCTCCTCTCTCTTTTTCTCGCACCTTTCCTCCCCTCCTTGCCTTGTGTACCTGGGACTGTTTACTCTTCTCAGTCACACAGACTCGCAGCCTTGGCTTCCCAGAAGCCTCAAACACTGTGGCTTTGTCTCACCCGGCCGCAGAGCCGCGGTCTTTGTGTGGGACAACATTCCAAACACGGCTGTTTATTTGCCTCAAGTTGTGTCATTGAGGAGCAGGGTAAAGACAGAGAGCAGGAGAGGCCGATTTGGACGACATGGAAAAGTCAGGCTCTCACTTGCCAGTTCTAGTTTGAGATTGCAGGCTCAATCTACAGCTGGCAGCTCATTAGTTTCTTTTCAAAATGGCAGCCTGCTAATGTTGTAATAGAGAACACATGGAGCAACGTCATTATGTGGATGTGAAGTTGCCATTTTCAGGCTAGAAGAACCACAAGACATTAATATTTGCTCTGTGATGCCAGCAGCGGTCATGATAAGTGGTCATGGCCAGCAGTATAATGTAGACATGCTACACATGCGTTGCAACCATTTCAGAGATCCAGCATTTACCCTCATCTTTGATTTAGTCAAATTAGAACCTGCCCTTGTGCTAGGCACTCTGCTGAGATTAATTAAGTAGGCTAATTACCATACCAGGCGTGTGGCAGCGATTGAGGGCCTGAATGTGAAATATCCTTCCCCATTTCACTCTGAATATTAACATTGAAACCCTGAGGGACTGCCAAAATCTCACTGGCACCAGAGGAAAGTGCCACTAACTATGAGAGCCTTGGCCGCTTACCGGTCAATTGATTTCTTTTTTCCCCCTCTTAAATAATGTATACTGCCAATGTTTGTCACCTTTAGGTCAGTGAGAAAGCCTTAAAATCAGACCAGACATTCCACACTGTGATACCCAATCTGTATCATCTCCTTTGGTCCAGCGGCACCCTAAATAGCCACCATAGCTCACAGACGCTCACGCTGTGTAGAATCCGATCACATAAAGAGCTGACGGACCCGGAGGCGGTGACAATACAAGTCCAGCACCACAAACCTCCAGGACAGGAGAGCAACAGAGTCAGCGTAGTGTAGTAAATCTTTTATGTTCCTTTTTAACGTATCGTTCTAATGGCCAGTTAAAAAGACGAGAGATAAACTGCTGGTAACTTTGATCGACCTGGGCTGATTAGCATTAGACTACAAGCAGACGTTAATCAGCATAATTTGTGTTTCAGTCACTAGCTGATGGTCCTTGATCCAGAATCCTTGATTGTATTCTCAGCAGGTTAAAAAAGGTTCAATTTTACTCCCTCAAGAGTTGTATGAAAAGCTCTCGACTTACGAAAGACAACGGTTGTATCTTTCTTTTATTGTGTCTCTCCTTTCTTCATCATCTCTAAACATGTTCAGATAGGTTGAAGTTCAGGCTACTCCGTAACTGGGTGTGAATAAATGGTGATCTGCCAGCTAAATATCGCCCCGTTATCGGGACAGTCGCGCAAGCTAACGGGGACAATATCGGGCATTCTCCGCGTGGGGTCACGTGTACGGTTAGCCGCATTTCTCTCGGCCAGTTCTCCGCGTCGGCCTGCTGGGCTTTGTGTCAGCCTCGTCATTCAGTGTCTCTGACCTCTGCTGTGAACGCTGCCCTCCGCAGGTTGGGTGACCAGTTCTATAAGGAGGCCATTGAGCAGTGCCGCAGCTACAATGCCCGCCTGTGTGCCGAGCGCAGCGTACGCCTGCCGTTCCTGGACTCGCAGACCGGCGTGGCCCAGAACAACTGTTACATCTGGATGGAACGCCACCACCGCAGCCCTGGTAGGGACACACACACACACACACACAGACATATACACACATACAAAATGTTGTGGGGTGATTATTTTTGGTTCATTAAACTGAAGGTTAGTATTGGTGCTTGGGTCTAAAGCTAAAGCTGAGACTGCACTGAGTGGTCGGAATAATTGTAATAAGCTTAGTTTTGTGTCTGTGAATTAATCTCAAAGCAGAAATGTGTAAAGAACAAAAAGGTGTGCTTCTGTGTGTGTGCATTAGGGCTGGGCGATATGGCTGAAAAGTGATATCACAATATTTTTGGAGCCAGTGGCGATATTCGATACAAAATGATATTTTTAATATTTTTTCTGCGTTACATATCCACGTAATGTCTTGCGTACATTTTTAGAACGACAAACCACACATGAGCTACAAGTGGGAGAGAAAGGGAGAAGATGTTTACTGTGGATTTTTAAGAGCAACACTGTTGTAAAATTATATTAAAAAACACGTAGGCTAAATTGTCCCGATATCTCGATATTCATGTTTTAAATATCATCAGTGATAGGGGTGTAATGGTATGCGTATTCATCCTGAACCATCACGGTACGGACGTTATGGTTCGGTGTATGCAGTCGTACGGAGAATAGGCGGTTCGAAGATTGATGAACGTAATGTGGAACCATATTTCACAAGCGCGAGTTCCACCCGGAAACCTTAAGATGTAAGCCGTTGTCAAGTTAACAACATGCCATGCTAGGCTTAGCTCAGTCACACACTGTTTACATTTTACATTTTACTGCTTAATACACTACAGGCTGTCCCAACCGTAGACATATATACATAGACACCGCATTGACTGCTTTGGCCTGTTGCTGCGATACATCAACGACGCCTCCATATTGGACCAGGCAAGACTGGCCTGTAAACAAATACAAGTAAATGGTGGAGCTGCGGTTTTTCTGGATAAAAAGCACTATAATGTTTACATTTCTCAACCAATTTCAATGAGTCGTTTTTATATTCAAGGGTTTATACGTGGAGTAGAAAAAAAGTTTTTTCCACACTAGGTGGAACAAACTGTAACTTGCACTACTGAAATAAATGAAGAGAAACCTAGCCTCATGCATTTGGGGTTTTTTGTTGCTTTTTTCCCATTGTACCGAACTCGTGCCGAGCCGTGATGTCCAAACCGTGGTGTTAATACCCCTAATCAGTGAAATGTATCACAATATATCGGGGAACCTCTTGCCCAGCCCTAGTGTGCATACAGTTTGCATTAAAGCAACCAAAATGTCCAGTATCCTGAACACCAATTTAACCGTAATAAGAAGGTTCTGACGCATGGGGGGGATATCGGGTCCCATAGCCTTTTGGTGGTATAATGTGAGGTGGCTCAACACGTGACGCGTTCTTGTTGCTCTGCGTACATCTGTCTTTGCTCAGGGGTGGCAGCCGGGCAGATGTACACGTACCCCGCCCGCTGCTGGAGAAAAAAGAGACGACTGCACACCGCCACGGACCCCCGCCTGGGCCTCTACGGTCTCCAGCTAGGTAAGAACCCGCAACACCTGGGGCCTCTCCTCCGCGAGCCACCTGCCCTTTGCCTCCTGCTCCTCTCAGTCCACCCATCCCCACCCCACCCGTTCAGACATCTCCGTCCTCGTCTCCCGCCCGCCGACTCATGTGATTACTGGTGATGATCTGGAATAATCTCACTAAAAGCATATCACTCGGCCTCGGCGCACCGAGCAAAAACAGGCTGCCAGTCACTTTTCATAGGATGAAATGCGGTTGTGTTCGCCGGGCTGGTAAACTTGTTTTGTGAGAAGTAGAACATGTAATTAGATTTACCACTGCTGGGAGCAGCGAGACGGAGCTCGGCCCACTGTAGACAGTATTTAATAAATGTTATGGAATGGGGCTTGGCCCTATCTGGCTGCCGCTCCAATTGGCTCACTTCTCACTCAACACTTTCATCCCTCCTTTATATTCTCTCACTATCTCTAACTAACTCTCTCTCTCTCTTTGTCTCTCTCTATCTCTTTGTCTCTCTCTCTCTGTGTGTCTCTCTCTCTGTTGCTCTCTCTCTCATTCTCTCTCTCTCTCTCTCTCTCTGTGTCTCTGTCTCTCTCTCTGTCTGTCTCTCTCTGTCTCTCTCTCTCTGTCTGTCTCTCTCTGTCTCT
>OMKK01032565.1:0-12529 GCA_900302305.1 Polymixia japonica | reverse complement strand
AGAACGCATTGTATAGAACGCATTGTATAGAACACACTGTATAGAACACACTGTATAGAACACACTGTATAGAACGCATTGTATAGAACGCCTTGTATAGAACACACTGTATAGAACACACTGTATAGAACGCCTTGTATAGAACGCCTTGTATAGAACGCCTTGTATAGAACGCCTTGTATAGACCGCATTGTATAGAACGCCTTGCATAGAACGCATTGTATAGAACACATTGTATAGAACACATCATATAAGACCACATTGTATAGAACACATTGTATAGAATGCCTTGTATAGAACGCCTTGTATAGAACACATTGCATAGAACACATTGCATAGAACGCCTTGTATAGAACGCCTTGTATAGAACGCCTTGTATAGAACACACTGTATAGAACGCCTTGTATAGAACGCCTTGTATAGAACGCCTTGTATAGAACACATTGTATAGAATGCCTTGTATAGAACGCCTTGTATAGAACACATTGCATAGAACACATTGCATAGAACGCCTTGTATAGAACGCCTTGTATAGAACGCCTTGTATAGACCGCATTGTATAGAACACATTGCATAGAACACATTGCATAGAACGCCTTGTATAGAACGCCTTGTATAGACCGCATTGTATAGAACACATTGTATAGAACGCATTGTATAGAACACATTGTATAGAACACATCATATAAGACCACATTGTATAGAACACATTGTATAGAACACATTGTATAGAACGCATCATCACACATCACCAGCAATAGCAGAGCTATTCAAGCAATTTTATTATAATCAATTAAAAAATGGGGAACCTTGAAGTTGATGGATTGGAGAAGAGAGATAGAGAACGTGAGAGAGATGCTGCAGCCAGCATAGCGAGAGTGGAAAGGAAAAAAAAAGTTTAATAAAATTAATATTTGCGGCCCGAGGCCCGACTCCATGTATCATAAATTCCCGTCATCATAAAAACCCGTCAGGCTCAGGCTGACATTATAGAGGAGTGTACCCACTTGCTTGCATAGTTAGCTTTTGGGTTAAAATCCGACCATGTCTGGTTTAAGCCACGCCCACTTTAGATTTTATCTGAATACGAAAACGAATACGAATAATTTTGGTCTTAAACAAATACAAATACAAACAGTGGCATCTTCGCACCCTAATATTTTGGATACCTTTTATAACATCCTTTTAAACTGTGTTATCTTCTATTCATTTACTATTTACTATCCAGTTTGTTCTAATTTACACTTAGACAAAGTATCCACTACATCCAGCATGAGTAGATAAGGAAGCTCAGCCCTCATGAGAGGCACTGGTTTCCTCAATGGACAAAATCACAATGACAGCAGCGTTTCTGGAACAATACATGAGACACATGGAGCAGTGTGACAAGTACCGTGTGCTTACAATGTTGTGAGTTCAAATGCAACTCTGACAACTCACATTTCTCAAACTCACAATTTCTTCCATCTCCTACTGAACATCTCCTACTGAACATCTGGTCTTAGAAACCAACAATCTGCTTTCAAGGCCTTCGACCTACATGTCACTCTGTACATCAAGGGCTTCTTTTCTCTATTGGACAGAGGCGTTTTTGTTTCCGGCCGTTTCTGTCATATGGCTGAAATGCATTGTTATGTAGTTGCCAAGAAGCTGTCGATTGACTGTAAAATAAAAAGGACTCCCAAGCTGCCACTGTAGAGACTCAGAGAAATTGTACAACATGTGATGGCTGTCTTCTTCCAGTATAACATTTGATGCACAGCTGTGCTCTTTTCAATCTATTGGCAGGGATATTATATATATTTCAGGCTTTTGTTTGAAATGTTTCAAATTGCTGATGAGTTTACTGAAGGACTTTTATACAAAAGAGTTTGAGAAGCTACTTTGATGTTGATGTTAAATTTCCCTGTGTCCTATTATTAGTGCTTGGTGATATTGTAAGAATTCAATATCACTGTACTTTTTCAAATATTCATGAAATGACAGTATTGACAGTATTTTGTTTTTGAAATAGTAAAACAATGCTTCCTGAGAACTGTATGCCTCCGAGATGTTTTGGCAAGTGAATTCTATGTGGTTTAATGGTCTATCTTCTATTCTGATTAATGTATTACAATTATGCCTAAACCAATATGAAATGTGGAGACTAAGGTAGACTTCTATGAAATCCATGGAAATGTATTAGGACCAATTGGTTAATTATTGTTTCTACAAATAAACCTATTAAAAGATTCTGTTGTAGAAGGTATACTAATCCACATCCTAATGTGTATCCAAATTGGTATGCCTTAAAAAACTATGTATATGTGCCCAGTACTACTACTAAACTAAATATTCACATTTTTGGTGTTTAGCTGACACCCTCATCAAGAGAAACGTACAGTAAGTGAGTAAAGCCCCCATGCAGACTGTGATCTGATCACAAGTGGACATCTCTACATACAGGTGTGAACGCAATGGGATCCCACCAGTCAAGCCACAGGAAGTGTGCTGGGACATATTTGTACACGTGTAGTGTAGCGTGAAGACAGACCCTGACGTAAGCACACGTATGTGTCCATGTTCATGTCTGACAATTTATAAAAATCTACATATATCTTTATATTAACACTAGAAAAGCCTGAAGGAAGCAAAGTCACTGCTCAAACTGGAGAGTTTAAATTTAAATTTCTCATAAATTAGAATTAAAAAGAATTATAAAAATCACCCTGGAAAGAAAATACAGTTTTATCAGTCTCTCCCAAAAACTATTGATCATTATCTGCTACAGCACTTTGCTACTTGTTAGCAAACGCTTGTTATTCTGATAAATCCTGACCCAACTGAGTCTGATAGGCAAAGTGCAGTTAGATCATGATGGTTGGGAGCCTGAACACACACCTGTTACATCTCCAGTCCACCAGAAAAACAACTGCTAAACCTTGTACATCCACTTCCTGTGACCACAGTAAACAGGAGACGGCACATGATGGATCTGTGTGGTTGGAACAGACTGTCGTAGATTGTTTTTGTACAATGTTCTAATGGAGACGGGGTGCGGTACAGTAGGGGTACAGTATCGTTCTGGTCTTGTAAGCCAACAATCTGCTTTCAAGGCCTTCGATCTACATTGTGAAATCCCATTGTGGTTTTCCTATCTCTTCTGCCATTCTCAAATATCCAATAAAGCAGTGTACATCTCACAGATGTTTCTGGAATCAGTTGTTTTTCGAACTGTTCCCTTATAAACAGACAATTTGCTTGAAAGGCAAACTGTTGGTGAGGTCACTGTAGGGGGAAGTAGGACTCAAATCTCATATAGCTGTTTGTATAGTCTGTCTCTCCACTAAAGCCATCATGGCATCACAAGCAAACTGAGATTACACCCAGACAGCAAGGATATGACGCCTACTGCCTTGACAAAAGTTGCCACTTAATACACAAACTCAGGTCATCAACAAAACGTGATGATATCAAGATAGATATGAGATAAGATAAGGTGCAGAGATCATGATGCTCTCTGCAGCCTTCCTAAACCATCACGTATCTATTAACTATTAATACGGAGATTCATTGATCAGACTAGCAAATGTCAGGCTGTTCAGGCTATGCAGAAACTGCATTTTACTCAGTTTATTCAGTTTCCTTCGAAGCGGGTAAGGCACAAGCATTTCATTGATTTAGTAGCAATCAATACCTAGCATACATCCAGCATACTAGGCAGACTGAAAACTCAGGCAGTCATTCTCACACTGAAACAATATTGATAGGCGCAGCATCACTACATAAAAGCATTTCTGTTGATGAAGTTTGAGTTTCTCTAGGTCTTTTCTTTGTATGTTCATCCATGGTAGCTATCGCTGGTCATGTTAGCTAACTACCGTGTTCCTCTATTCAGGGACGGATCATCGCATGGTCCAGCTGGGCACTAGCCCCAGGGCCCCGGGCTCGTTAGGGGCCCCGGGCTCGTTAGGGGCCCCGGAGGCCTCAAGAATTACATCACAAGTAACAGTTCCAATCAGTAATTGCCCCTCCTATAGTTTTGTTAACTAACATTATGTGACAGTCAGTTAGCAGTCCAATGACCCACATATTTTCATATTGTAGCACAGACTACAATATAACATTTAAACAGAAATACAATAAGGTGCCTAAACTAGTTTAATTAAAAATTCAATTGCATGTTTGGGATATGAAATTAGGATGTTCAACTTCTCTGCCGCAGGGCTGCCCATTGTACTGGCAAGCTATAGCTGCTCACTACAGTAATGGATAGCTAATATAACTAAATAATAATAATAATAATGTAACATTTTGTAGGTTTATTGATAATACCACATGCCTTGTGTCGCTTCTGTATTGGCCAAACTGTGGCTCTCTAGCCTGACATCGCCAGACCATTTGCAAATTGGAACCTCTCAGTTCATTTTCAATTTCTAAGAGCCATTATCAACGGGTGCAGACTAAAATTCCTCTAGACGCAATTGAACAGACCTATAACCAATCAGAGTAACGAAACGTGGATATACTTGCTCTGATTGGCAGAGCAGCATCAGCCATCTTGGTTGTTTACGAAAATGCCTCAATGGAGCTCCTCCTCCTGTACAGTCATCATATCAAACCTGCCCCATATTAGATAAACGGTCGTGATCGGCACGGCCAAAGTCTAAACATCTAAACATGAGCAAATAAAACATGAGCTTGCAGATTCATCCTGTTCCCAGGCTTGTGGCTGAAATGCATCACTTCCTGTATTCCAGAGAAGTTTTCCTGTGAAAGACCTACCCGACACTGGTTGTTAAGGCCAGCAAAATGAGCATATGTAAAAGCTTTCGTGAATTGGGTGTAGGTTGAATCACTATTCTGTTATGTCAGTAGGTGATAGAAACTAGCAAAATTGACATTTATTTCTATAAAAAAGAATTGTCACGTTAAAGCATAGTTGCAGCCACTTTCTTTGGTGATTTTGGGACCGGTTTTTAGAACTGCAGATTGCCCCAAAAGACTGTATTGGAGACAAGTGATCCAAGCCAACTCAGACCATAAGTACACTATAACGAAGCAATTGATGATATTTCGGTCAGATCCGGTCAGTGTGATCGTAAAAGATCACGGTAAATGAATCCCAGATCAAAAATGTCCGGAATTATCCTTTAAAGTACTCAGTAGTTATTGCACTCCTATAGTGCTCTGTGCAGTTTATTAATAGTTTCAAGTTTTGTTTGACTTATTTGTGCATACTACTGTTTATTAAAAAGGGGGTAAGGGGGGACATTGGTTCCTAAATACTCTGTTTCATCCTTAGTACACTGAGATAAATGTGTAGCTCCTTTGGCTGAATGAAAGTCTACTGAGGTTAACTAGTGGATTGACTAAATAATTAACCCAGCATGTTAAATACTGTATCTTTCACATCAAAATGAAGGGAGATCTTCCACTGCTACATTACTACATTTCTCACCTATTAATTAATCAACTTCTACCAATTTGTGTGTCTTACCAACTAACAAACTAGAAAACTTACCATGCTGAATGTCTTTCATATCAAGGTGCAGGGAAGACATGAGGATTCCTACAGCCTGAGAGCGCTTGTTGTTTAGGAGTTTCACAACCTGAAAAACACAAATATCAAGTCAGATGCATATTTATAATACACAAGAGAATATGGGTTAGTTTCTCACTGAAAACCTGATGTTTTTAGCCTGTGGGAAAATCATATGTAGCTCAACCATGACGCACCAGTGTTGTACAGTAGGTCCCAGACTGTATAGTGATAAAGACTGAGTGAATAATAATAATAAAATAATAATGACTTGCATTTCTATAGCGCTTTTCAAGGTACTCAAAGCGCTTTACAATGGTTCATTCATTCATACATTGGGACTCCCAAGTTACTGGGAGGTGCAGCGGCGAACAGTCGACGCCAGCGTCCACACTTGAATGAAAGAGACTTCAGTAACGTTTTAGCATCCTGGACACATTGCTAACAGATCTTCAAAAAGGGACAGTGGTCAAGTTTACATTTGGAGGGAATTCTAGTCTGGAGAGGAAAAGTAATGTCAAGAGATGGAGAAAGAGAGTAGGAACAATAATCCAGAGAGAAAATTGAATAAATACAACCACAGGTTAGCAGGTCATTTTCAGGCCAATGAATATTAAGTGAAGAGATCTCATAAAATTGAAATGACCAAATAAAGAAAGTTAAAGTGAATAATAAAATAATTGATAGAATGTTCGGAAATAAAGAGTTTCATTTCTTAAAGGGACAATCAGTGGTTTCAGCCCATTTGCAGAAGAAAACAGAAAAAACAGAGCTAGTTTCTGCCCCAGTTGGAAACATAAAGAAGCCTACAGCCTAAACCTTTCACAGTTACACTGTGTTGCAGGCTATTGGAGTCAGTTTGCGTCAAACAGAATATATTCTATCTGTCAAAATGACCAATGGCATTTCAAATTTTCTGTCAGAGCTTCTGAAAATTGGTAAATGACAGAAAATTCTCTCTTAACAGAAGCCCTGGGTCTCAGTACCACATCAACATTAGTGTTGTGTTTACAGAACGGCGAGCCTTGAAAGAGAAGAAGGGTTTTAGAAGTGGTGAAAAGCTGGCGTTATTTGTTCTAGAAGTAAGTAGAAACCTATTTATGAAATGGATTTTGTTGTCAAGTCAAGTCAAGTCAATTTATTATTTGTCCCCAGTGGGCAATTTGTGCTGCAGCAAGCAGAAAACACATAGCAAAACGTAAAAACATTCAATATGACATAAACACGTCCATGAGACATTTAAACTGCTCTGGAGCAGACATATGACTCGATCTCTGAAGCTCTGGACATCAGCATCACCACGCAAATTATCACTACAAATAAATATACTGCACCTCACTATTAGTAATTGTCCCTGTCACTGTATCGTTATCATTATCATCATCATCTCCATCATCGTCGTCACCACCATCACTGAGGTTATGGACTAGTCAACCACAGCAGTAATTACCTATTATCTACCTTATCTACCTACCTATTATCTCTTAGATAGGAGTTTTTCTGTGTCACTTGGTCCCTACATGTCTGAAAGTGTTGCTCTTTCCTGTGGTGTGCCTCAGGGTTCTGTCTTGGGTCCTATATTATTTGTTTTGTATATGCTTCCCTTAGGTCATATTATTAGCAAATTTAAAGGCATCTCATATCACTGTTACGCTGATGATATTCAGCTGTATGTCTCATTTAAGCCTGATAAGACAAGATAAACTATCTGTTTTGCACAATTGCTATTAAAGACTGGATGGCTAACAACCTTTACAGCTAAATGCAGATAAGACTGAGGTTCTTATCATTGCTTCAGATAGCATAACTTCCAATGTTGGAATGTTGTTCCAACTACTGCAATTCTCTTTTTACCTGCCTCAGCAAGTCGTCTCTGGACCGTCTACAAATGGTCCAGAACGCTGCTGCAAGGCTGTTGACCAGGTCCAGCAGGACGACTCACATCACACCCATCTTATCTTCTTTACATTGGCTTCCCATCAAGTTTAGGATTCATTTTAAGGTTCTTGTTTTTACATATAGAGTCCTGCATGCTCAGGCTCCTGTATACATCTGTGACCTGCTCCATCCTTGTATCACCAGTAGGTCACGTAGGTCTTCTGACCAGGGCTTACTGGTTGTCCCTCGCTCTCGATTAAAAACAAAAGGTGATCGTGCCGTTGAAGTTGTGTCTCCAACACTGTGGAAGGTTCTTCCTATAGACGTACGATCTGCGGTCTCTGTTGACGCCTTTATAAAGCAGCTGAAGACTCATTTGTTCAAACTGGCCTTCGTCTCCCCTCATGCTGTCTCGCGTTAGTACGTTTGTGTGTTTTTAAGGTCTCTTGTTGCTTATGTTTTATTGTTTTTTATTATTATTTTTACTGTTTTTACGGGTTTATTTTTAACAATTTTTACTCTTGTGAAGCACTTTGTGACCTTGCTCTGTGAAAGGTGCTATATTAAATAAACTTTACCTTCTTCCTTAATTACTTACTTGAAATGAAATTGTTGTAACCAATGTCTAACTATGTACAATTTGAATAACGTTAAAATCGCCATCCATATAAGGTGTCTTCATCAGTAACTGGGGGCCGCTGCCTAACATCATCGATCCAACTACCCAAGCTGCTGTCACTGCAGCAGTGTTCTAAGATTAGACTGTCTTAGAAGAATCTAAGGTACTGGAAGGTAGGCTACACCTGTCGACAGTTCATCATTCCTGTCAGTGTCAAATCCAATAAGCGTGTCTGTCTCTGTCTGTATGTGTGTGGTTCTATAGAGAGTTTGCCAAGGAGAGAGAGCGGGTGGAAAAGAGGCAGGAGTTCTTGAAGCTTCGCAGACAGCAGCAAATCGAGAGAGAGCTGACTGGCTACCTGGAGTGGATATGTAAAGCAGGTCAGACCACACTCACTTCTGTCATTCAAACTCACATTTTATGATATGTTTACTTGACCCGCAATGATCAATGCATTTACATTTCAGGCATTGAGTTAACACTCTCATCCAGAATGAGTGAATGAGTACACAGGGGGTTCAGCGTCTTGCTAAAAGCCATTTTGACACATGGTTGTAGATAGAGATTGGTTCCGTGAACCTGTTACTTCCTGATGATGTGACGAGCTGCAGGAACTAGAATGTCATAACAACGGTTATGTGTGTGTGTGTGTGTGTGTGTGTCTGTGTGTGTGTGTGTGAGCGTGTGTGTGAGCGTGTGTGTGTGTGTGTGTGTGTGTGAGCGTGTGTGTGAGCGTGTGCCTGACACAGGTACGAGTGCAACAAAGCTCATGCATTTACAGAAAATTTACAGAACATTATTTTAAATTTTGTAGTCTTAACAACCGATGTGACAAAGAATTATTAGCAGATATTCTAGTATATATTTGACTGAGGTATGTGTTTTTGTGTTGCAGAAGAGGTGATGCTGGCTGAAGAGGATAAGAATGCGGAGGAGAAGTCTCCTCTGGACGGAGCCTGGTACAGGAGGAAGCACAACAACTCTGGTGAGGCCGAAACCAGCTGGCATCCAGACAAATAAACATATTACCAGTTTTCGATGTATATTGTTTTAGCAACATATTACCAGTATATGGAGATATAGTACATGTCCACATTATGCAACAATATATCATTTGTGTCATTTAGCAAAGTATAAGCAATTTGTAAAGCTTAAAATTGTACTTCTTCTCCCAAGGCAATCATCGCTGATATAGATATACATATTTAACTGATACATAAACAAATTAAAACATATATATATATATATATATATGCATTTAAATATGTGATTTAAAAAAATATTTAACAGTGTACAGTCTGTTTAGTAATTATAAAAGTACTTAAAGAATATATTCCTATTAATATGATATTATTACAAGTATTAGTTAAAATATGTTAATATTTTTTATTCATCAATATGCGCATATGTGTCAATAATATTGAAAAACAAGACAGATACATATACGCATATATGCACTTTTATTTTTAAAATATATCTTATTCTATTATATATCCTTGTGCGTGTGTGTATGTGTGTGTGTGAGTGTGTGTATGTGCTCTCCTCTTATCGAGGCTGTAGTGCTTCCCAACTACTGCCTCAGCTGGGATGAACCCACAGTTATTAAGGCTGGCAGGGTGGCAACATAATGAGATTATGAAAGTGCTCAGAGAGTGAGGCACACCGCAGTTCAGAGGCAGCGTGGGCGTATGAGGGCCCTTCACTCTAGTCTGAAACTTGGCTGAGTTAACTAGAGCAGAGCGGCCTCCTCTGGGAGCTGGCTGCCTTCCTCCTAAACTACACGTATTCTGAGGGACCCAAGTCCTGTTGAGGTTCATAGTTTTAGATGCCAGATAGTATTGATTAAACTGCTAAAATGTACATCTTAACAAGTTCTTTGGGGTCATATTCAGTCTTAAAACCATTTTTTTGCCAAGAACAGTGAATGTCCCTTACTGAATGGGTTGGTAGCTGGCTGGCTGGCTGGCTGACTCTCCATTTTTTAAATGAAATATGGCATGAAATGTAGCACGGGGTAAGAAATGGATTGTGCAGGGTCTACTATACAGTATGTTCACTATTTTGTGTGCCACTCGTACAGTCTCCAGCGAAAGGAAGTATTCAACCAAAACCAGGAAGAGCCTCTTCCGTGAACATGTTTAGTCCTCTTCTTTTGACAGTCTTGCTTGTTTTTTTCACTGAGCTTTGTAAACAAGTGTTTAAGTGTGTAGTTGCTGGGCTTTGAAACTAGCTGCATTAAAGATGGATAATTTTTACAATGTAGCTTCTGTTCATTACAACAAAAAAATTTGGATCATTTTCATCCACCCAATAACAAATGTGTTCCAATAGCAGTTAAATAGCAGTTAAAATCAGATGATGGGTCCTAGTTTCCAGATCAAGGTGCAGGTGCACTAGGCGGGACAGGAGATGCAGGCGCACCTGAGGCTCAGTTGGAAAAAGGGTTGGATTAGGAGGAATAAATGATCACTAGGTTTGGTGCAGCTGTCTTCAGTTATGGCCAATCAGATGAGCGCCTCTCTTTCCCTTTAACACTAAAGAGGAGCGGCCATTTGACCGCTAAGCATTTAAAAAATTAAAAAATCTCTAAAAAGAAAGTAGTGCGCTCTCCGCCATGGCACACTGACAATTTTGAATACATGTAGAAGTTTTGAATTACTTCAAGAAAGAGTCGTGCTTAGTTATAATGCAGCCACTTCGCGGGTCATTTATTATCAAACGAATATGATACACATACAACAGTGAATTCTCAGACAGACCTATCCCCAAATTGTCTCCCCAACCTTTATACCTTCTACTGACGTCATCTTGCCTGTCCATGTACTTGTGCGTGTGTTTGTGTGCACGTAGGTGTCCATGCACGTGCGCGTGCATGTGTTGTTGGCTCCAACCATATCCTGTGTTCCTTCTCACGATAGATGTCCAACTTTGGTCTCATGCTTTACCATAACTCCTGCCAAAATGGTTGTCTCCCCCACTTGTTGTTCCCGGCCTAGTACATTAGTATCATGCTTTCACAATCTCGTGCTTCCAGACTCCCAGCGTCCCAGTGTCGTGTATTCAGATGCTATGTATTCTAGATAAACATTGTGTAAAATAATTAGACTAATTCCAATGGGATATGAGAGAACGCTGTTTGACAGGATGCCTTTTAACGTGTCTTTTTGAAAAATTCTGGTGTTTAAGTTACGTCAACGGACACACTGAGAATAACAGCTCTCCTGCATGGCAATGGTGTGCACAGTCAAACATGTACATACATACACAAAGACAAACATCCTGTTGCTTTAGTGATAAACTAAGACCTGACAGTCAGTTTAAATGGCTAAAAGTTGCTCAAAACAATGTCCCCATCACCAGCCGCTAGATTTATATAAAGATGAACAAAACCAGATGGGCGCAGTCACGACAGAAATCCACTGCCCAACGAAGTCGTCACTGCAGAAGGGCCACTGTGTGGAAACTAGGGCCCTATCTGATAACCCTGCCTCATCTTCTATGTGTTGTGTTCATGCTGTGTTTACAGTCCTGAAAAGAGGCAAGAAGAGTAAGAATGACCTCATCAACGCTGAGGAAGGGGAGGACCACTTCACTGACATCTCATCTGTTGGTGAGGACAACACCTGAGCTCCTGATCCACCTCTCTGCCTTCAACTCTCCATACTGTCCAACATCTAAACTTAGCTTCAGTCTTTGCCAATGTATTTCTGTCAAGGATGTTTTATTTGTTTATATATACGGTATACTTCCCCCAAGTGATATATATAGGTATATATAAGTCCCCCAAGTGGGACATTCTCTTTTCACTCTTGTTGACACTATTGAACCCAGGACTAGTCCAACTTATTTTACCAAATTTTACCATGAGTTTGAATTCATTATCTTCCTATGAGTTGACATAATGGCTGTAGTTTTTTTGAATAACTGTCAGCCGCTGATCTTTAAGAGCAGTCAATGACAACAGCTTGACAGAGGGCTTTTCTAATAAAGTCTGTGAGCACTTTCTGTCTCTGGTCAAGTCTCAGCTCTTTATCCCAGCATCATTGCTGGTTATTATTAGAGTACAATTAGAGGAGAACCGCTGCACACTAATGAACACAGAACATGGACTTTAGACCCAGAGAACCGCTGCACACTGATGAACACAGAACATGGACTTTAGACCCAGAGAAGAATAGAGAAGAATCTGAGCAAAATGAAGAGAATGAGAAATTAGTTTTAGATAGTTAGACATGGATAGATAGATAGATAGATAGATAGATAGATAGATTATAGATAGATAGATAGATAGATAGACAGACAGACAGACAGACAGACAGACAGACAGACAGACAGACAGACAGACAGACAGATAGATAGATAGATAGATAGATAGATAGATAGATAGATAGATAGATAGATAGATAGATAGATAGATAGATAGATAGATAGGATTGGAGTGAGACCGCTAACAGGCAGAGAGAAAGATTTGGTAGATAAAATGCTTCTGGTTAGAGAAATTATATTGTGAC
>OMKK01032563.1:0-11008 GCA_900302305.1 Polymixia japonica | reverse complement strand
GGGGGGAAATGGAAAAGTCAGGGCTGTGCTCAAGTCAGTCAGGACCAGAACATGTCGGCCATGTTAGTGTCGGAGCTGTAGATCCACAGCACCAGGGGGAGGGACACGGCCACGAAGGGCCAGGAGATGCCCTCCGTACATGCAGACAGGGAGCAACCTTTGGTGCCGGCGGGCTTCTCCAGTTCTTTACCGGGCTCCAGGTAGTTCCTGGCCACGAACTTGAGCAGCTCGTCCAGCAGGATGACGGGCAGCGAGATCTTTAGCACCATTAGCCACTGAGTCAGATTCAGAGGCGTGATCTGGAAGATGATCTGGGAACGGGAGAACAAGCACGGTGGCGAAATGAGACGATAAAGTCACAAATTTTCCAGCGTGAAGCGAAGTCGCAGAGGTTCACGTTACTTTTGGTCTGCGTGTCAACATTTGTGATTGTCTTTTTCTATGTGTCAACTAAGTAAAAGTACAGGAAGTTTTTCTCACCGGCAGAGGCTCCACATAGAGGATGAGGAAGTGGAGCGACATGGAGAGGCAGATGGCTCCCAGCAGCCACACGTTCTCCCAGGGAGGCATACGCAGCAGAGACTGGTTCTCTGACACACTGGAGGGACGACATAAAGACACACGGCCGTGTTTACTCAAAACCTAATCAATTACATAGAAGACATTATTTTAAAAGGCAATAATAGTAGGAGTAGTAGTAGTAGTAGTAACAATCTAGATGAGGCCTGGGTAAAATTGTGGCAGTTATGGAATCTAAGTAAGCTAAAATCAATAGCAAACCACACCTCAACTGGTTTAAAATATTTAAAACCATATGAAAACTGCTTTTTTGGCACATCCGGTTTCCATACACAAAGATTTATGTACCAGCGACTGATACTGTGACATGGATCTGTGGCAGATGAGTTGTACGTATTTGTTTTTTGACAAAGGCGAGGCTGTCTAGTCCGGACACTGAGTCAGCCTGTTAAACAATATTTGGACTAAACGCATCTAACAATAGTGGTAAAAGGAAGGGCCTGCGACTTCTTTAAGTTTCCGGTGATCAATTCAAATCAAAACATTGCAAAATTATATTTGTCACTGAGCAATATAAAGAAAAACTTCACTACTGACTGTAATATTTGTTGACTAGAAATGGCTAATTGAAGAGATGTATAGGGAACTATAGCTGACTTCCACAAATTCACTGGTAAAGATGCTGGTGCAAGCTGACCTGTTGAGGGCATTGCACATCTCAATGGTAACAAGCACAGACAGGGCCATGGTCATGGGGTAGGGAGACTCAAACACCTCACAGTCCAGACCCTTGTAGTCGGGATTTTCTGGACCACACTGCAGGAAGTGGCTCTGAAAAAAGTCAGAAAAACCGTCAAGAAGAATATCTACACAGGAAAACAGTATTCTTTCAGACTCGAGTAAGAAAGTGTGCTTTTCATGTCTATGATAGTCTACATGTAGACTGCTGGTTATGTCTATGATAGTCTGTGTGTAGACTGCTGATTCCTACCAGTTGGTAAAAGGTGATCCGGGGACCATCCTCTGCAGCAACAAACCACCAAGCAGCAGCACCCACAGTGGCAGCACCCACATAGCCTGGAGGGGCAAAACACAACTACAAAGATCAGATATTACACACACACTCTTTCACACACTCACACTTCGAGGAGAATGGTGAGGTGAGATGAGTCACGAATATCCTTCTGCCTCTTCTTACCCCGACTTTGTTTTCACACTGCTAATAGCCACATAACTATGCTACTATCCGATGGCTAATTTGAGCTAGCTAGCTATATAATCGATGTTGCAGTACAGGCTGGATATGTAAAAAGCTGGGACATGTAGGTAGACCCTAGCCCATGATTGGCACTACATTTTCCACGCTAACAAATCAGAAAAAAAGGTGACTGTGAATATTAGCCAGCACTTCTCTGGTCATAGAAAATTAATGGACATCTGGTGTTGCATTTCTCATATTTCATGTGGTGTAAAATGCATTGGTAGGGTTGCATAATTATGGTTAATGATGATTGACGATTGATAATGATGATTGACAACCCCTTTTTTGGAAACACGTCTTTGACGTTCGGTGTTCTGAGTCAGTAGATGCACTCATGGCCAATAGGGCTGTCCATTCTAACTAGATTTTGACGTACAAAACGATTTATCATTAAATTGCCTGCTCACAACTTCTAGACTTCTAGATTCACTCACAACAGTTGGACTCGGTGTACGGGAGAAGGTAAATAAGATGTTTGAAATAATCGCTCCATGATTACATAATTGTGAAACCTAAAATCGTGTTTTTTGATCATTTTTGATTAATTGTGCAGCCCTCAGGGAACAACACATACTAAGAACACACATACACACTCTCAACATATACATATTCTTTCCTCTCTTGTTTTGTCCTTTTGCACAACTCATCAATCAAGGGCAGTATTTTCCCACTCACATCCAATGGCCAGGTATCTGAAGAAGAGCCATCCGGAGATGAGGGGCTCACGGGCGTTGCGTGGGGGCTTGTTCATGATGTCCAGGTCTGGGGGGTTGAAGCCCAGGGCAGTGGCAGGCAAGCCATCGGTCACCAGGTTGACCCACAGCAGCTGAACAGGGATCAGAGCTTCTGGGAATCCCAGTGCCGCAGTCAGGAAGATGCTACGTACAAGGAAGACAGGGTGGTTATGACTATGAGTGTCTGCATGTGTGTGTGTTTGTGTAACAGAATAAGAGATTCTATGCAAGAAAGGCAGCACGTTTTCCTTACCAGACAACCTCTCCCACATTTGAGGAGATGAGGTATCGGATGAACTGTTTCATGTTGTTGTAGATAGCCCTGCCTTCCTCCACCGCAGCTACGATGGTTGAGAAGTTATCGTCTGCCAACACCATCTCAGAGGCGGTCTTGGCCACGGCTGTGCCTGAGCCCATGGCGATGCCAATCTCGGCCTTTTTCAAAGCAGGGGCATCGTTAACTCCGTCCCCAGTCTGAGAAGTACAGGAATGGAAATGGTTAGGAATAACGACTAACGTGTCTGTTTATTTTGATATTCAGTGTTTTATATTGTTCCAGGAATATGATCGGGACCTGAATGAAAGCAGGAAACTGTAATTTACTATTAGATATGGTTTGAAGACAAGGGTCTAAAACACAGTCAATGTCTTGAAAATAATCCCAATGCATAGGTTATAAAGGCCTTTATAAAAAAAAAAGGATTTTTGTTTTTATTACGTGTATACCTGAAAATGTAACGCTCAGTCAGTATGGACACTCAAACCCCAACCAACAGGTGTGGATACGTCCGTGTTCAACCAGGCTAGAGGTGCTAGATAGGTGAACACTAACAAATGGGCCTCATGCTTACCATAGCGGTAATCTCATCATAGGACTGCAGGAACTCGACAATCTTGGACTTGTGGGATGGCTCAACACGGGCGAAGCAGCGGGCCTTGACGACAGCCTCTCTCTGCGCTGCGGGCGACAGGTCATCAAACTCCCGGCCAGTGAAAGCCATGCTGGAGACATCATCTTCCTCTCCGAATATGCCAATGCGTCTGCAGATGGCCACAGCCGTACCTGAGACAGACAAGAAGCCAGTTACGTCAGTCTTTAGCACTACCGGTGAGTATCCTGAGCTTGTGGCCTTTCACAATCGCACTGGTGCCTGTGGATCTACGTGCAAATTTGTTTATTAAGTTGCATTTCGGGATCAAGTCCATGAAAAAGTTAAAACGATGACACGCGCTGTATGTGATATGCCACTGCGCTCTCGGAAGGCTTCCTGCGTACCCTTGTTGTCTCCGGTGATCATGATTACTCTGATGCCTGCCAGACGACACAGTTTGATAGACGCCGCCACCTCTGCCCTGGGGGGGTCCAGCATGCCCACACAGCCCACAAACGTCAGGTCAGTCTGGGTGACCACAAAGCAAGGGGAAATTAAAAAAACAAACAAATGATTAATAGGAAAGACATTAAGACATGATTCATCATTTTCCTACTGCGAGTATGACAGATTTGCTAAAGCAATACTCGTTCTCAACCCTATTTTGTGCATCAGTTAACACAAACAGCCACATAAACCTGTCCCAACTCTCACCTCGTATTCGACAAAGCGGGCCGAGTCTTCCAGCACCAGGTCCTCTTTGCTCATGGGGTTGTCTCGGGTGGCCAGGGCCAGACAGCGCAGGGTGTCCCTGCCGGTTCCGTACTCCCTGATCACCGACATCACCTTTTCCTTGATGCCTGGGGTCAGAGGCACCTTGCTGCTGCCCACACGGATGTGGGTGCACCTGTCCATCACACCCTCTGGGGCACCCTATTAGGCATAGACGTGAGAAGTCAGAATACAGGGTATGGTCACAGCAACCCAAACGGCAATGGATGAAAGAAGGCAAAAGGGAACTGTGAAAAATAAATGGCAATACAAAACTGAAATTAAAAAGAAAAAAGGAAGTGTTTTAGTTTTTGATGGCAAAGACTGGCTCTAAAATGGTCATATTGCAAATGGTCGACAAAATCTAATGATATTCTTTAAGTCATGAACAGCACTGTACAAGTCAAACCTTTGAGCAGTGCTCCACCAGTTCATTTCTTACCTTGACAAACATCTTGCCGATGGAGGTGCGTGCCTTGTTCGGGGTGCAGTACACAGACATGGACTTTCTGTCCCTGGAAAACTCCAGAGTAAATTCCTTCTTCATCAGCTGCTTGATCACCTGGAGACATATGTATAACACAACAATGCAATGAGTACTTCATTGTCCTGACAGAAATGTGTTTGGTGTCTAAATCCTTCTCCATTTTTATTGTAAGGTACTGATCTTGAAGAACTGAGAAGTTACATACGGAGTTACAGGCGTTGGCTCTCTCGATCTTCGACAGGCCCTGAACATCTGTGTCAAACACGTTCATCTTCTCCACAAGGCAAGTGAGAGCCGTCTCCGTGGCCTCGCCAACCTTTTCGTACACACCTTTGGTCTGGAGAACGACACGCAACCCAGGGAAGAAATGACATGTAGATCATGACTCTCCATTAGACAATACCACACAAAAGAAGTGAAATGCTGCAAGCCTTTTTTTTTGTTTGCATGCCAACGGTCATGAGTGAGGAAACAGTACTGGTGTACCACCAACCTCATTGTAGTCCAGCGAGGAATCGTTACAGAGAGCGCAGATAGAGGCCAGCTCCACCAAGGCATCATACTGGGAACACTTGACTGGTTTGCCATCATGGAACCTAAATGAAGCACACAGGGAGACCGAAGGTGTCTAAAATATCTAAAATATACAATGTATCACTTAAAAAGGAAGAAAACTGTTTTCTTTGAGATTCTGTATAACAGCAGACAGATCTGGAGACTGAATACTCACACTTCTCCATCAGGGGCGTATGTGGAGCCAGTGACGGTGAACTCTTTAAGGGAGCAGTGGTCCCGCTCCGCCTGGTCAATAATAAACATCTAGGAGAAGGAGAGAAAAGGAGTAGACAATCTATTCAGACACAGTACTAGCACAACGTACCTCTTGCTTCCATGATTAAATACATTGTGAATGTGTACGTCTCCCTATAAGAAAGACAACAATAACATCTAGGAAAAACACACCTTGTAAACCCACAGAATCAAAAGTTATGACAAAGTTTCTCTGTATTCTGTTCTTTTGTATACCATCTGTATTATTAAAGCTGCTATGTGCAAAATGTCTGTTATTTTACGTTAAATAAAAAAGAGTGTGCTATGCAAAGGTTCAGTGAGATATGATCTTCACAACAAATGTCTGCCACTGCAGGTCGGCCAGTGTGTTGATATTCCCTCTTTTCCCTCATGTTTACACTGCCAATAAACTCCTCCCGAGAATCTGTTCACCTGTAGCATGTGAGGTTTTTGATGGACAGAGGAGAGGAGCGACAAGAGAGGTGCTGCAGGGGAGGAGAAAAGTCAAGCTTGTTTTGAACTGTAACGGCTTGTTGTTGTAATTCCCCTTCACTATCGGTAAAGCCAGAATAGTATGCATAAGTCACAGCAGCTTTAAGTCTTCATCTGAGCACACAGGTGGCTAGGGAAAGGCCGACATGCTGGTGCATACCGCGTCCAGCAGGTGGCAGCAAACCACTAGCAGCCCAGGTGGCGTAAGCAGAGTTCATCTCAACACAGACCGGAGTACAATAATGAAATCAGCGCGGCTGAGCCAGAACAGACACTGAATACTCTGGTGGGGAGGCTCCATAAATGTCACCCTGCAGCAAGGCAGACAGAGAATTCATCTGTATGCACTCACAGTACATGACAGCTCTTTGGATAAAACTGACTCCCCTCTAAACGGGATGAAGCATAGTCTTGTTTATCCAAACCCTTCAGGTAAAGGAGAATTAATTAAGTTCACTGAATGTACGGTAGGTCTGAAAGTGGGAAGGCGCATTTAAAATATATGAAAGAGCGCCTTGTTGTTCTATTTTCTGTATTGTCTAATTTGAAGCTCTGGATAAGAGCATCAGCTAAAATGCCTTTATGCCTTCAACAACAAAGTCCTGTATCCTGCACAATGAAGAGAAAAGAGGATTTATTCAAATACATCAGAAGGTTATTTTGCAAGACCGATGTGTGGACATTACAGTATGTGTTGCCAATGCTGTAGCCAACAAGATCAAATAAGGGAATTACTCTTGTTTGGGATAAACGAGGGACCGCCACTATGTAAATGAATAGGATGGCAGCCCACATAACATGGAGGAGAGGTAGGAGGAGGATAAGGACGTCAGTTCATCACAATGAGACAACGTTTAAAAAGGGGGCAGGAGATGGAGACAACACAGAAAGAGACGAGAGAAAAAGGCAACTTGAACGCAAAAATACGGGACCATGTGAGAGAGAAACAGAGCATGAGTAAGAGGGTAACCCTGCCGCCCCCACAGCTGGCAAGCACAAGCATTCACATACACACCAAACGCCCTCCTCTGATCTGATCTCCCTAGTATCTCTCTCTCACATACACAGACGTAACACACGCACATCTCCAAGGCTTTGCAGGATGGAAAGCGGTAGGATGGAGGGATATAGAGGAATGACAGTCTAAATTTAAGGATGAGCCTGTATTCTGGCTGCGGGCAGTGGCGGGTCTACAAAGAGCTGTGACGTCAGGAACGAATCCCCAACCCCCACCCCGAAAACACACGAGAGAAACGGGAATTCGAGATAAACAGTGCGCCACTCGGGGGCACCTAATTTTAGCGCTACCCTATTCGGGCAGGGGAAGCTCGGATGCTGCAGATGGGTCGAAGCGCAGTCCGAGTGGGTGACACAGACCTAAAAGTTGAAAATGACAGGGTTCTCCGTTGCTGAACAGCATCCCCGACCTATGTCACCGAGTGCAACAGTCCGACGCCACAGCCGGACGCTGAACAGCGTCCCGAGCCATCGGGTGTTAGTCTTTCGAATACCCTGTAATGTGGGCTGAATGCAACTTCCACTTACAACAAGTTGTGTGCAGAGAGCGAGGGAATACTCAGAGAGGGGACAATAATAATAATAATAAGCTTTATTTGTATAGCACCTTTCACACGCATGTAGCAGCTCAAAAAAACAAAACAAAAGCACACAGGAATGACAAACGGAGAAAACAAGAGAGAAAATCTCCAGCACAAGGTCAGTTATGCAACTCTACTGCCGGTTCTGCTGCAAGTGACTGACTGCTGCATACTGATCAGCATACTGCCTCAAAGAGAAGGGGAGGAGAGTGGGACGGGGGAGGAAGAGAGGAGGAGCGAACCACAAGACAAAGACGAGCAGCAAGGGCCGAGGGGGAAGCGTTGAGAAGGATGGAGTGAAAGAGGAGATATTACAACACCGGCGCAAAACGACCTGAAAACAAGAAGCAGAGGAGAGCCTCTGGGAAATAAAGGAGAGTATGGGGGGGAGGGAGAGAGATGTGACATATACTGTATAATAGTAAAGAAAATAAATCCATGTAATCCAGGTTATCCAGGCTTCAAGGGATTACAGTGATATATACATTTTCACCAATGCTATGCAATATTTATGCTGTAGAATGAATTTCACCAATCAATCATTTAAAAAAAAAAAGAGAATTTTACAGTCTGTACCTTCCAATCTCATTTAAACCTCACTGGTATACAAATAAATCCTTCATTATCCTTTATTAGCCATTCAGCATCAACAGTGCTCAGGGGATAAATCCCTACTGTCAGCAAAAGGCTGTCAGGCCTGCTTTACTGCTCAGCGAAAAGTTTACACTTGGACAGATTAGATTGTTCACAGTTGGCAGGAAAGTAGCCAACAGTTGCTCTTTCCAGGTACAGCATTTAAGAGATGGGTCACTCACATTAAACACTGACAATGCAGCTCAGCAGCTCAATTAGGGGACACTTCATCCTCAGTTTAAATATTGTGCTGTGGCCTTTCAGTTTAAAATGTTCCCATGATAGATGCCTATTCTAAGGCACACAAAGCGCACTAGTAGTAATACTCATTTCAGACGGCCGCTCAGTAACGTATTTATATCAGGCTGTCCAACTGGACACCTAGAGTGACTTACTGAAACTCTCCTGCGATTGGATGATCCGTTTATTGCACTTTACCGAAACCAATTTTGACTTGCTTTCATTAAACTGGACTAATTCTGCTAAACACAGAGTGAATCGGATGACGACGGATGGCGGATCAACGCCGAGACACCACTGGGTTGATCCATGACGGAGTTGTTGTGAGAGCCTTGCTGGTCTCAGGTGAGCGCTACCTGCCAGAGTTGAGCAGTCTGTTGAAAACCTGCCCTGTTGGGGGCGGCAGGCAAGCTTGTGTATCTGTGTGCGGTGTGTGAGTGAACCAAGGCTATTCTCTACATGGCATTTTTGCAATGAGCAACTGGAAATTTGCATATCCATCAGCTGTGTTTCTATGCTGAGGCGTATTATGACAAGGGAGCTGTCACCTTCTAATGACCCCGACTGTTGTGCATATGTTTTATTGGGAGGTTATCTGGTATAACTCACTGTTGAAGGAAGTTATTGACTGTAAAGGAGGGAGTCATTAACGGTCAGCTTGATGTAGCTGGATGTGATGAAAATGAATGCTGGTTTTAGCCCACACACTTTAATACACTCACACTAAAGGCCATCTGCATTTGTTCAACCACTCAAATTATCATCTCTCCCGTTTCTGGTTGGCGGTGTTTGTCTTTTTAAGATTTTTACATAAATATATTTATCACATCCATGAAACATCCCACGATCTATACATCTCTCATATGCTAATGACAGAAGCCTACGGTTTCCTTTCTCCACTACCATCTCTACGTCCATTCCTCTTACCCTGCAGACAGACATCTGATTGGTGGTCAGCGTGCCCGTCTTGTCGGAGCAAATGACAGAGGTGCAGCCCAGGGTCTCCACAGAGGGCAGGCTGCGGACGATGGCGTTCTTCTTGGCCATGCGGCGCGTTCCCAAGGCCAGGCAGGTGGTGATGACAGCGGGCAGACCTGGGGAGAGAACCGGAGAGATCATCATTTCCATCCATACCAATGAACTCTACTGGCAACAGTAGAAGTTTACATCTAATGTTTAAGGATGGGATGTCCCATATTGCAGGATCAACACTTTACACTTCCTAGGCTGGGTTTAGTGTTGTGTTGAAGAGGTGAGCATGTAAAACATGTGGCTCTGCTGCTTACCCTCCGGGATGGCAGCGACAGCCAAAGCAACAGCAATCTTGAAGTAATAGACAGCGCCACGTATCCAGGAGCCCCCATGGACTGGGTCATTGAAATGACCGATGTTGATGATCCACACAGCAATGCAGATCAGTGAAATAACCTTTAAGAACAGAAATTAACATTTAAACCCTATTGCGCTACTACTACCCTACTTTACTTAATTGCCGTTTAGACTGATGTCTCAAAGCAAGGGAGAAATGCACGAGTCATGTCACTTCAGATGGATTAAACCTGATCCATAAGTTAGGATAAACTGTATTTACATGGCAGCACAGTCAAACAAACCTTGGATAGCTGCTCCCCAAACTCATCCAGCTTCTGCTGCAGCGGCGTGCGCTCCTGTTCTGTGGATGCCATCTCGTCACGGATTTTGCCGATCTCCGTGTTGACACCTGTGGCTACCACCACACCTACAGCCTTGCCTGCTGCGATGTTGGTGCCCTGTGGAACAGAAGAGGAGAGTCAACTGTAGAACGCAAGACCTGTAACCACTGAGCTTATAGCTAAAGGGGAAAATCCATTCAAACGACAACTTTTTGGGAGGCGCCGACATGGAGGAAAGCAGACCATCATGCCACAAAAGTCAATATGTCCCCCTGTATAATTTCTAGACACATGTTGGAGACGACTGTGATCACTGGAGACAAACAGTTTCTGTTGTGATCACACTAAGAACAAATCAAATGACAGTTCAAATCAAATGATGCAGCTAACAGAATGCTGATATTAGAGTGCTTTATGAGCGTCTCCTACTTTTGTTTACATTTCACCCACACACACACTTTCCTGCACATCACAGATGGAAAGAGAGAGGAGATGAAAATGAGAGGAGGCTTGTGAGGAGGAAGAGGAGACCATGAGAAAAGAAAAAACAATAGTGAGGGAAGTTGACGAAGAAGCAGACAACGTTTTTGGTACGGTTAGACACCAACAAAGGAAAATGAGAAGAGGCAGGGTTTGGGGGAAAGGAGGACAAAACTATTTAATATTGTCCAGTGGTCCCGAGTCACTCACAGAGAACAGCATGTTCTTCTTGTCCTGGTTGACGGCACGGGGGTCAGGCACGGGGTCAGTGTGTTTGATCACCGACACCGACTCTCCTGTAAACATAGACCAAAGAAAAAATGATAAGCTATAAAAACAAAGAACAGGAGAGGTGTCCTCACACGAGGGCAAAGCGCTAGTACTGTTTGGCTGATACTTAGGTCATGCGTGTATACAAAGAGTTTGCAGCTGACCAAGCAGGCCTACCAATTACCAAATGCTGCATTGCCGCTGTCT
>OMKK01032562.1:32601-51202 GCA_900302305.1 Polymixia japonica | reverse complement strand
CGTTGGTAGGGTCACCATGGTAACCCGGCATGCAGGTCTGGCAGTGAGGACCGGTGGTGAGGTTCCGGCACTGCTCACACACGCTGCCGTTCACGCATGTGCTGTGGCCGTTACACTGGCACGCTGGAGAGGAAACAAACACACAGGGTTATAAATCTCTGTGACAGCAGGGTCAGTCTGTATCCCCGGTGTGTAAATATGGCTGGCGGTCGGAGAACGGGGGAATAAAGAAACACGGGGCAAAACTAACATGGACGTAGCGTTTCAGGGCAAAGGAGGTGAATGTTTTGCTCAAATGCCGTCACTCCCGTCCTCCAGCTGCGGTGTGAAAGGTGTAAAGAATCGTAACGTTTCCATTCACCGCGTGTTGCCGCATTACATATCGTCGCCTTGTATCTCCAAAACTTGAGTTTTTTGGGGTTTTTTTGTAAAAAAATGAAAGTGTTATGGCCGTTGGACCAATCAAAATTGTAGAAATATTGACAAACAAAAACTAGTTTCATTCATTAATGCAAAAACTGGAACGTTTTTTTCCATTTCCTGGAAAGTTGCCTTCATGGAGATACGAGGTTTGTGCCCAACAGCGACAATATATATATATATACAGTATATGTTTTACACCGTGTTTTTCCATTTGCTGTTTGTAACTCGGGGGGGTCCAGATTATTTTAATGGCCCTTCCTGTGGCTGAATGAGAGGAACAGCTTTGACACGAGACCAACTCACGGGAGCCGCTGCCTAGGGTTGTTGTCATTGCTTACTAAACGAATTAACACTTTTATTGGAAGAGTGAGACGGAGGATGAAGACAAGAGACGAGGAAGGGTGCAGGGGAGTCCTTATCGCTGGTAGCGAGGCGGAGGATGGAGGCGGGCCTACCGGGTTGTTAGCAGGAGCTAGTGTCCAACACACCATAATTATTATTTAAATGAGCTGTGCCTTTACATGGTCTTTACGTGGCTGCAGCCATAAGATGTTTGTTATCGTTAAACTGGGATTTTGATGCACTCGCAGTTAAGCCTCCTATTGGCAAAGAAATCCAAAGATAATTTTGTAATTAGAATGCAAACGGTTTCTTTCATGAAACACTGATTTGCATTAAGATTAATTTGTTTGTGATGATTTCATAGCTATTCCTAGGAATGAGCCTCCTGGCTTGTTACACTCCACCTTTGGGGGAGTATTGCAACATTCATACAACTTCTTCTACTTTCAGTTGAAATTTAAACGACTGGTACGTCCTAGAAGTGTACTTAATGTAATTGTAGCAAAGACGTATCTCTTGGCGTAAAAACTAATTACTCTCATAAAAAGTTTCACAAAAAACTAATAACCAAAAGCGGCAACGTAAATGCGTCCGGTTGATCCCCCCAGTCTGAATGAGAGACTCACTTACAAACCTCACTCTTACATTCAAAAGAGATTTCTAATCTACTAGTAATGAAAATGTGACCTTGTTCTAACAAAATCTTCCCGGCCGCTCAGTCACCTTTTACATCGTTTACAATTTATTCTCCGTGGAGATATACATTAATGTGACATCACAGATTATGGGATGGACAGCATTCTTTTCTTTGTTTTTTGTTTATGCATACGGCGACACGGCGGTGAATGTCCACTGCTTACGACGGCACAAGGGTAAAGGAATATCTTTTCAAATCTAACATTTAGAGGCGCTCCCCTTTAAATGTCACACAACTTCCAGGCATGCAAAGCATTATGGTCAAACGCTCGCATCTTTTACGGTTTTCACAATATTGATATACGAGTCGCTGAGAGTGCCTCACATCGAGAGCTCCTCGAGTTACATGCGGCAGTGGTTATGTTATCGGTTTACATGGTGTGGCCTCATGGGTTATGGCTACAAACAGGAAATACATGACTTAATGGCATTTTACTAAGGTTGCATGGAGTCAACAGGGAAGGATAGGTTGCATAGGGATAATGTAATAGGAACATCTCTTAAAAAAAAAAAAAAGAAGGACATCTCTTTAATCTCAAGACGTTACAGTCAATAGGTAATCAAAACCTCCATTTCTCTTTACTAACTACCATCTTGATCGTCTACAGCAAACTATGACACGTAACCTATAATTTCAGTGTGGTAATGAGTGGGTCTCTCACCAGGGCAGTGGATGAACGCCCACTCGTAGCCCTTGTCCTTAGGGCAGATGCCCGGCTCCAAGCTCATGTCCTGGGACTGGCTCTGCTGGCCCTGCTTAGCTGGTCTCTTCATCGGCCCCCGGTAGGAGCCCTCCATACACAGGCCCCTTCCCGTGCTACTGGGATCTCCGCACCAGCCGCACTCGGGCTGCTCCAAGCACTGTCCGCACGTCCGCAGGCCAGAACAGTTCTGGGCTAATAGGGAGAGATGAGATTGAGACGTTGTTGGCGACTTGTGCATGAAATACTCATTCGTAACCTAACTGTGTCCCGAGGGCTTGGCAGAGATCATAGACTTCCAAAAAAAAACGTTGTGAGCTCCCATGCCGCTCCTCTAATGGAGCCCGCTTTCTGGTAGGATTTTTCCAAGTTTCAAATCTAGGGCTTCGTTATAGGGGTGATTTAGCCTAAGCCGCACTCAAGTCTGAAAATCTTCAGCAGCTGCTTTGTTCCGTTTCTTTTGTTTAGGAACATTTATCCATTTCTTTGTATTTCAACTTTAAAAAAACAAAAACAACAACAGGGTAGTCACCTTGAGACAAACGCAGTGGCATACAAATTGCTGGGCAACACAAGGCGTGAGCGACACGAGCAGCTGGTGAGTGTAGCAGCATACAAACATCTTGGGGATGCGATTTTTTTTTTTTTTTTTAAATAGTTTTCATTTAAAGCCGTTTTAGGCATGCAACTCTAATGGGAGACCTTCATTTCCACTGCTTTATCTGTTAGCAATTTAGCAGATACCAAGACATGCAAGCAAGAGGAACACATTCATGTGTTTTGTGTTGAAACAGAAACCTAGCATCTGGTGAGCCTCTAGGGGGAGAAAACAAAGATTTGAGAGCAGATAAGAGGAGCAAGTGACAAGAGATAAACAAGTTGATGGAGAGGAAAACAAATGGATGGAAAAAGAAAGAATGCTAGCAACCCAGATTAACGGCAAAAAAATTAAAAGGAAAGCAAAGTTCGATAAAAGGCTCGAATGCGATGTGTTAAAGTGGAACCTGGGAGAACACTGCTGTTTTGTCAACTGTGAGCCGAACTTTGAGGCCGCTAAATTGCTTGACAAGTTTTTAGCGTCGCCACTTGCCTCCTAGACAGACACTTTGTCTCCTTAAAGTAGTGGTGGCATTTTCTCTCGCAAATATTCGGTGCTTTCGCCTCAGTTTATGTCAAACAAATCTCAAGCCATTCTGCTAATGGATGTGAAACCATGGCAACGCAATGGCAATCACTACAAAGTAAGGCCATTTAAGTGTGTTTTGAAGACAGGATGAAAGCTGCAGATTTCTCGGGATCACAATGTTCTATGAGCACAAGTACTTTGATGAGGATATTTTCTCGACACCATAGAAAGTATGTTGAAATGAAAATCTGTCTGAAAAACAGAATTCATATTATTCCCTGACTTTGACAGTGTTATCGATATAACTGCTAATTCTGGAGATGAGGCCTGGGAATATAGCACATATATCTAAGTTCTCTCTTGACGTCACAGATTAGAATGTTGGCCGTCTTGTTCCGAGCTACACTTGAAACCTGCTAATTGTTGACACCTGCTGATATCGACGCATTTAGACTCAACTATCCAAAATTAAATGGATAACATGTTGATTCCACTTCAAAATCAGGACCACTCAGCCTGTAAAGCTATTGAGTGTGTTAAAGTTTAAAAAACTTTAAGAACCACATTTTTAGTTAATAATTAAGCTTTCTAATCCAATTTAAAATATTTTCAACGACCAGTATATTCGCAGTTATATATTCAAACCAAGTCATTGAAGTGTGAATGTTATAAATCAACTGAGAGTACCGTCTAACGAGGAATGTGCAGAACATGCAAACACAGCCTTTATGCATTAAAATTTGAAAACTTAAACAGACTTATATGGGTCTTCGTCAAAAGGATTCACTTTGAACTTCAGTGTAATACATTTGAACCCATAGCGCCAGTTCCATGTGGTACTTTAATAGCTACTGATACAGATGTTTAATCTGTCATCATCCGACCACGTCAAGATGCACTGAGTGACAGGTCTGGACGCACAAACGTAGGGATCTGATTACATTGTTATTGGATCACTAAAACCAGATATGGAAATGGTCAGCCTTGCATTTTGATTGGAATCCGACGATGTTTGGACGCAAACATGTGACAGTTGTGCGCATTCACACAGTGTAAAGAGATCCTCGAGGGGGATTGATTTGTCCCCAATCAGCTTGATTAAAGCCCAAAGCAGGCATAACGGTGTTTTAGAGAAGACAAGACCATAAGTTGTTTTTTTTACTTTCTATGAAGATAGCTGAGAAATATGTTACGTTATTAATTTCTCCGACACTTGGGAATCGTCAGAAATGTTATGAAAAACCTGGTGTCAACGCTTGTAGCAAACAGTCTCGGCCAACAACAAAACAATTAACACAACAGTCATTGTGCAACCGCAGCTTACAAGTCTACAAACAAATATACACTGCCTGCCCTTTGCACAAGCACTGGGGCTGCCGGCAATGATACTACTGAATATTTTATAATGATAGTGAAAGTCTAAAGCATCGCGAACATTGTAATGAAGTGAGAGAAATGAGAGAGTGAATTCAAGAGGAAAAGAGGGGATAGAAAGGAGACATTTCCATCCATTTGTCAAGCGAATTTTAAAAAGGTCATATATCTAACTTTTGTACTTAAAGTGGCAATATCGAAGATCTCAGAAGATTTTCATTTAAATAAATGTCTGTTAAGTCATTATGTATCGCCGAATGAGGAAACACAATGGTGATTGAGTCTATGGCCCACTGATGAAAGCCCTTGCATTTGCAGTATTATGAGTATTAAGAACCGGGTGTCTGTGGCGACTTCCCCGCCACGCATTCAAATTAGCGTTAGTGACACGTTTTCCCTTTGAAGTGAGGTCCAATTACACACCTGCAATTACCGGCTTTCACCATAGGTGCCGCCACAGACAACGAAACGGGAGATCTTCGAGATTGCCACTTTAATGTCGCATTTCCACTGCACAGTACTGCCTCAACTCGACTCGACTTGCCTCGCCTTTTTTCGGTTTTCCACTGGGCATAGTCGAGTCGAGTCGAGTTGAGGCAGTACTGTGCAGTGGAAACGCGCCATAAGTGTCTGTGTCACATTAGCTGAGTATTCATCTGAAGAGGTTGGTTTAGCTTTGACTTAATTAATGATTAATTAGCTAATGGACTTGCAATTTAATTGGCTGACCCACTTATCTAGTAGCCTTGCGTTACATGAATTTTACTGTTCCTCTGTACGTAGTGTAGTTAATGTTAGTTTTCTAAAATCACAAACATGTAAATCACAAACTGTATTGCCTGCAAATGAAAAAACAATTACGTTTGTGAGTTGCCTGCAGAAAATCAACAATGAAACCGGCGTTGTCCTATTCAATGCCTTGTGAATTAACAAAGCCTTTTGAATGAAAAAAACAATCAGCGTTTTGTGATGAGATTCCAGCGTTTGCTGTCGTTACTTTGACTGTCTTCCCTATTTACATATTCTCATACACCAATAAAACCATATTCTATGTTAAACCTACAATTAACATATTCTTGGTGTAGAATATGCATGGTCTGCCTTTGTTTAACAAATATTTGTATTAACAAATAGAGGCGTTGTTGTTGTTGCAGCATAGCTCCATACTGGGCAGTGTGTTTGCAGACTTCTATGACCAGCAACTCACGTGCAGGCAGACCAGTGCTCTCTCACAGCAGGTAAGCACCAAACCAGCTCTGTCTGTGACAGTCCGTACTGCATTTGTGGCATCAGCCTCTTTTACCTTTTAGGTAGATCACATATTGTAAAAACAAAGCTGTGACGAATTCTCATGTCTCATGACGTGGGACTAAAATAACGATGTTTTGCTCTTGCGACCTTGATCAGATGAAGGTAGACATCGCCGTCTTGTACTTGACCAGCGGTGTCAAATTTGTGATATTGATCTTTTGTTTTGTCTCCTGTGGTTATCAGTTGGAGCAGTTCAACATGATTGAAAACCCCATCAGCTGTAACAGCCTGTACAGCCAGCCCTCAACCCTCAATTACTCCCAGGCAGCCACGATGGGTTTAACTGGTAGCCACTGCAACCTGCAGGACGCTCAGCAGCTGGGCTACAGTAGTCATGGCAACATCCCCAACATAATTCTCACAGGTGCTGTTCCGCCGTATCAGGTGGCGCTCTCAAGTCTCACAACAAATAACTATCTAGAGAGTTGAAATAGGGCTCTGCGTTTTCAAAACGAGAACCAAAACACAGGGTCTTATGCTTGTGCATAGATACACATATATGTATTTGATTGGTCCACATGGTCCAGGAATAGAAGATAACAAGTAACAGATTTGAAAATGTGCAATACGCATTATAGCTACCAGTACCAGCTGTGTAAAATGAGGAAGTGACGAGGTGCTGTCTCACCTACTTACTGGTCTCCTACTCAGTAGGGCTACTAACCAGCCCCTAACTTTACTTTGCTCTACATTTGCTCATCAAAATTTTACATTTACATAGCTTGATTCCTTCTGTACTTGTTACCAGGGAGCTTTCGAGTTCTGCGATTTTTGCATTTGACAGCTGGAGAACAGCTGGCCATGTGCCCAAAGTAGAACCAGCTAATCCTATCCATGAAAAGTCGTAAAAAACGTAAAATGCAAATATAAATGTCTTTATATAATGTCTTTATAAATGACATATAAATGTCTTTAGACCTGCTCACATCGTAACTTGTTTTGTTTCTCGCTGCTCTTCAGTAAGCGGAGAGTCTCCCAAGGACCTGACTGACTCCCTGTCCACAGACATCAGCTTTGATGTGGACTCCCAGTTCCCGCTGGACGAGCTGAAAATCGATCCGCTGACGCTCGACGGATTGCACATGCTCAATGACCCAGACATGGTCCTTGCTGACCCAGCCACAGAAGACGCGTTCCGTCTCGACCGGCTCTAACCGCGACGCGCCCCGCAATGCGGTCGGCGCGCGCGAACCCTGCTGCCCCGAGGGGACGGCGAGTGTCCGAGAGGAGCGACTGATTTCTGGGGGGGCGTGTGAAGCGGAGGCCTCAGCCGTGCAGTCCGCGTCCATCCCGCATCGTCTCCCTCTCAAACACACCCAGAATCCAATCCAATCAGAGGAGCATTTGAAAGAAACATCATCTTGGGAAAATGAATTTGATCGTTTTTCCAGACTGCTGCCGGCTTGCCATCTCTTTTCAGAACGGGGAAGATGGTATTTGATAGCTGACGTATAAGTTATGATCTGAACCGTGAATCCTGTTCATGGTTCTGTCACAAGTTCGTGCTAACAATACATCCTGTGTTTGTTTTTGTTTTTTTTATTTTAAATGCAGACATCGTCATGAACATTGTTTTAAGGAAGCTTGATGAAAATATCATTTGTGTTAAAGGAGAGTCTCACTCACTATCATTGACTGACCTCAATCAAAACTGTTAAACTATACATCTCAACTGTCTGCCCAACAGAGTAGCTCGATGACTCATAGGAACGACCTCATCCTTTTTCTGTGCTTTTGTCTCTTTCACTTCCTCTCTGTATTTTCACCTCCCTCTCCATCCCAAGCTTGTTGTTCTCAAGAATGCTTTCAGTTATAGTGTCATTTTGCGTGCTAATCCTCTCTTGGCCTGTGTGGTTTGTCACGGAATTCAAAGTCAAGCCAAATGTGATGTTCCAAATATTCCCTAAAAAGATTCGGTGAGTCATTTTGCCACTTGCAGTATTTTTAGAAGGTGTCACTTTGACTGAATTCTGACTTTGCCACAGCACACAGCAGACTTCAGTTATGCATGAAATCAATGATCACTGTGCTTACCTGTTTTTGCCTTACTTGATTGACATTCAGATTTCACACAAAGAATATTTGAATATTTAAGTGGATAGGCCAGAACAATAAATCGCAGTTTTACGTTTATAAAGGCAGTTTGGCCTGGATAATTCAGTATATTTCAGTGTTGATCTTCATCCATTACTTTTCATTGTCACTACTATATAATTGATTTTCATATTAATTTAAGTAATTTAAATTTAAATGGATAAATGAAATTAGTTTTTTTTTCATATAGATGATATAGATGTTTACGGGCTTGTTTTATCTTATATTTCAGATGTACAGAATCTAATTAGATTTTGCGTAATCATACCTATGCAAAACTAAAGTAATTAATTTAGGACTGTGAGGTATTATGGACATAATGTTACATAATGGAAGCCAGATTATGCTAGAATGTAGTGTTGGTGCCATGTGATGTTTCTTACTATTGCAATGTAAGTAGTAGACAAACAGTGCACTCCATTATCCATTGCATTATCCTTTAGTTTGCTTTATAGAATTGCACCTTGAATATACTTTACATTACACTTTACTACATTGTAATTGTTTGATCTGGCAAAAACTGTAAAGTAAGGCATGAAGAAAGCTGTGGCATATGGTAGAAAGTGAACCTCTCCTGTGTGACCTCCATAGATGTGATCTCAGTCTATTTGTTTCCTGACAGTTCAACTGCCTCTATATAAGAACAACATTGATGCAACTAGAATGTACGTCACATCTGTACAGTAGTTTACCACCATCTTTACCCCCTCTGATTTCTCGCCTTTGTAAACTGTAGGACCAAATGTCTTTGACACTTCTACCCAAACTTTATTTCTACTTCAAAGTCAAAGGGGGTTTCAGGGGGGAGTCAAAGTTTTTTTTTTTTTTTTTTTTTTTCATTTGTTTCTTCTTTGTTACATGAGCATATCTCCTCGATGTCTTTATCCCTGCTCAGTTTGTTGTCTCTTTTAACTTTTTGAGGTTTCAAATTTGTATGGCTTAATTCATTGGTTGTTAAAAACATCATCTGTGAAGTTGGCTTGTCTCTCAGTAAGTGGTTCCATTGGATTCACTCCCAACGGTTTCCTGCATTTTACATTGCACTTTACTTGCTAATTTAAAACACTGATCTAAGAGGCTTTTCATATCCCGCCCCCTGTGACTGTTACCCCCATATGCACTGGACCTGTTCCCCAAGCCTGTTCGGTACTTCATTAAACTTGCCTTCTTGTTAAAATGGAGAAAAAAAAGATTAAACTAAAAGCAAGTGTATTTTTGACAAAAGAAAATCATATATAGATAATCTATTTAAAAGAGGTGAATTTTTACTTAATCTGAGTATTTTTCTTAGCTGTCTAATTGGTGCAAAATTATTCTTCAAATTTTAAAAGCCAGTCAAACCTTTGTATTTTTGAACAGAGGTTAGTAGAGACGTGTCTGCATAACTAATACAGTCGGTCGTGTTCCTGTGTTGTAGCTCTTCCTGCCTTGGGAAGCATGCTTGAGCATCAAATACAACTAAATGAAATGTAATGTCCTTACAAATGTGGCCTGTGATTGATGAATAATTTCTCAGATAATTAACTGAAATTTGTTAGAGGTATGTAATGCAACTTCTCCCCCAGACCCTAAATGGGAAAATTAGAAAATATCCAGGACATATGATATATGTGCCAGACCAGATCTCAAAAGTATTTAAATGGATTTAAATAGTAAATGAATCCAGTTAGAATCCTTTCTAAAATGCCCTTAACCAAGGTTGCCCTTCCAAGACACTATATAACCAAGTATGAGATTGTACACTATGAAAATAGGCCATTTTATTTAGCTACAACTTGTGTTTCTAGAACATTCTCTCTATTCTCTCTATGTGTCAAGGTTTTCCTGCTATTCTGTCATGAAATAGATGAAAGTTGTTCTGATGAATGTGATCAGATCAGATTGAAACTGGGTTTTTCAGCATGCAAATACTTTTTTCCCTGTTTTATAGTTCTGCAAGTTTTGACTGCATTATGTTCCTGAATCATGATGCTTTTCCGTTATCTTCTGTTACCTGTTTTTTTTTTTTCTCTTTAGTTAGAGGTCAAGCGAATGTGTGAGGAAATGGTTTGAATTCCAACTTTGTGACTGCATGAAATTAAAGACATATTTTTTTTCCTATTTTGACTTAATTTTTTTTATTTCTTATACTGTTTTTTTTAAACAATGTCATGCAAAAAATATATACTGTATTTAAACAAGGAATGAATGGTGAGGTAAACCTTGTTAAATTGTGTCTGTTTTTCTTTAGTTTAATTTCTTTGTCTGTTTTGATTCAGATCATGTGTAGGCTGTGTACCTGCTGAGTCAAACCTAAAAGCATCATAAACATGTTATTCAGCCTTATATGCACATGTAGATGCTATTCTTTGGTACTTATTCATTTATACACTACAATGTTTGTGCTTACGTGCTGTACATGACCCCCCAGAGTTGAATAATGTCATGGAAATTGTATAGAATAGCTGTTTATAGCTGCTTTTCAGTATAGGAACAATGTTTTTGTGCTTTCTGTGATATGATGTCAAAGTGAGAAAATGCACTGAGAATTAACGTGTTGCAATATGTCATTGTTGCTCTATTGTTTTCACCCCCACTTCTGTTACACAGGCTTTCTGGTGAGCCTAAAGTTTTGAATAGTTATTATAAAATCCATATAACTGCAGACCCCTTTTCTGTAAGCCTTTCATTTTTTGTGATAATGTAGACAACTCTTAACTGATGTGTTGCCTGTTACTGCCAACCTTCATGCACCACTGGTCAGGTGTTCACTGGTATTATGCCGATGTTTACAGAGACAACAGTTTACAAAGAATAGAGCAGTTTTTATTGTCTTTCTCTTTACTAAATGCTACAGCATAGTGAATAAGTTATCTTCAAAATGTAGTCTCGAAAAGACTATATATGAACCATCTGCAGTGTCCGTTATCTAAACTGTTTTGTTGTTTATTTGTTTTAACTACAAAATGTCCTCATGGTAATTTAACAGTACATCCGTTGTGTAATTCCAATATTTCGGCTATTTGAGTCTCCTCAGTGTTAAAGAGCATAAGCTGTTTTCCTGTTGTTTTTAAGTTATAGGATTTATATCAATTTGACTTTTATCCATGTGCATGCTAAAATGCCAAAAAGCAATTTTATTATATTTTTCAGATTTCTACTATATGGAAATTGCCCCTAACCATTCCACCTTTCAATTGTGCAACAGAGGAACAATTTCTTAAACTGACTTACATAAGATAGTGGTACTATCCATTATAGGTACTATCCGTTTGAAAACGCATCAGAAGCATTTTCTCCTTGCTTTCAGGCAACAGGTGAATTGAAAAGCCAAAGTTAATAAACCAGCCCTTTAAATTTTTATTTTATGTTTAAGTAATGCACTTAAGAGAGACTTCTCAGATGTTCTTATCTGTCCTATTACTGTAATGGCTGGAACAAATGTATTTTCCATTTTATTTCAAAATGAAGTTTTATTAGACTACACGTTAACTACATACATACATAACTACAAACTTTGAACTTGTCAATACATTGTTTACATTGAACAGAATTACTTTATTATTGAAATTCTTGCAGCACAACTGCAGAGATGTGACTGAAATTTCCTGCCCAGTACACGGGGAATGTCTTTTCTGCATGATACTGAATTTAAAAGAAAAAATCTCAAAAAATGCCTTGACATGTTATGTTTAGCTTTAAGCAAGTATTTAGCTATACCTGTGTCTCCTAAACCTGCTGTCAAACACTTATGTCTAAGTAAGTGATACTCTATCTGTATCTACTGTAACTATACTAGTCACCTTTATGAGAAGTAGCTGATAACAAAACCATACAATCAAACTATAGGCCTATATGTACAGTTTGTCTTAGGGGCATGTAAAAAAGGGACATTCAAACTCACTGAAAAGGTTGAAATGGGATTATAGTCATTATGTTTGATCAGTCCATGGAGTAACCACATGGGACAAGTGATACTTCTTTTGTGCATTTTGAGGACAGCCCACTGCTGGTTCAAGCCTCATACAATGGCAGCTAAATTGTTATAAAATATATTTTCTTTCTGAGTACAGTTCTACTTTTCCAAACACTGCACATGCATTTTACTGCAGTGTCGGGGTATACTACACCTGTAGTGTACTCACAGCAACAGGACACAACAATGCTCATTGAATATGCAAAATCTTGTGTTCTGCAGCACAGCTTGGCAAGCCAGTACTTTTTTGAGCTAACCCTTTAAAAATGAATGGTTCAACATTGTTCTTCAAATTGTGCTTTTTCTATTTAAAAATGTCAAATCAGACCAAAAAAAAGAAAAATCCAAGTTGGCTGTAAATGTGAGCTATATTAAGTATGAAATACGCTTCTGTTCGAATCTTACCTAATGTATTTTTCTTGTGTTAAGGCTTCTGTCTTTGTATCTTTGCATTACTATTTGTAAATGAAATGAGATTAAATATACCTGAAATATCCATAGACTTCTCTTCTGTCTCTATTTGTCTCTGATGGTGGGCTAGTCCAGATAGACTAGTTGTATAAAGATAGCCACCTACTAAGACCGACATTGTTTAGTCTCCCTCATCTGCTCCACAGCTTTGTACCCTGTATTTGCTCTGCCTCTTCCCCTCCATATTAAGAGGAGATGTTGACGCTTGGACATTCTGAATGAAGGATGGGGTTGACAAAGGTAACGCCCAAGATGGCATGGGGGCGGGATGTCTCGCCCGAGAACAGTAGGCGAGACACACGAGTGAGGTCTACATGACATATAAGTCTCCTCCACCTACTAGCATTTATATGAATATAAATATAAATGAACAACTGGGCTCAGTTTTTCTTTCAAATAAGTTGATCATTCTCTAAACATGCTGATATTCACTTTGACACGTACAGTCTGACCTGTAGTTAACAACATTTCTAATTTGGTTCAACTACTGTTAATATGTTATCTCTTTGGTAAAAATCCAAAAAGCTGCCATCTCTATGCGCCTGGTCAAAGAGGGTAGATAAGGAAGAAAGTCAGCTGAAATAATGAACGTTGGGAATGGGAACACCTGTAGTCCTGTCTGTACAAAACTGTCTGTACTAAACTCTTCAGGATAGTAAGTCCAGGAAATATACATTTATATTTAATTCCTCCGAGTGCTTAATATATTAGTCTGTTCATGATAATAATCACCATAATGAACTAACTCAACAAGGTATTTACAGTTCCCATGTCACAGTAAAGGACTACGCTGGAGAGACAATTTGCATTGGTATAAAAATGTGTCACTGGTCCCAGTGTTCACAAGCCTGTTACAAGCAAAGTCCCCACATTCTTCAACAATATCCACCATCAGTTACCTGTGTCCATTTCTTTCATCAGTTACCTGAGAAAGTTACCTGTGTCAATTTATTCTGACCATTGGAAATGACCTAATGAAGACCTGTGAAAACGTTGCTCTGTCCAATCTCAAAATGTGCCCAAGGCCGGCTCCTTCACCCCTGCTGTTTGCCTATAGACATGGGCCTATATGTTGTCCTGAACCTCCTAGACACCCCTGGCTTCTATGCTAATACCCTTTTTGTTGACCTTAGTTCCACAGTTAGCACCATCATCCTGAAACTGTCCAAGCTGAAGACCCCCTCTATTGTGTGTGGCTAGGACCATACCTATCAGACCCCCTTTATGTCAACATAAGTACATCACAGGATTCTCCCCTTCTCCACACCGATGCCTGTATGTCCAGCCACCCATCCAGCTAACTGCTTGAAATTGTAGATGGCACCACGCTGCTAAATCCACGCTTCGATCTCAACGCTCTGAAAGCTGTGGAGATTATGATTTACAAAGAACACATAGTAGGACAATCTGCACACCATGTAGTTTGGGCAAACCAGCCTCAATAAGTCAGTCCATGTGGATGACATAATGCAAAAAATAGTCAATTTATTAGACCATATTTGTGCAAAGGGTAATTTACAAAGAAACCAGCATTGGTCGTCATCCCGTGAAGTTCAATGGCTGTAAACTCCACTTAGTTAATGTCCAAAGGGTCCACCATCACCAAAATGGGTCTCAAATGGGTCAAGAACATATTCTACTTTAGTCAAGAAAGCCCAACAAAGGGTTTTCTTCTTGCTGCAACTGAAGAAACTCTGTGTATCTCAACCAAGTGTGGTCCAATTTTACAGCACCCTCACATCCTCCATTACAATCTGGCTTTGCTTGGCCGTGGACAAGCTCTGTGGAGTCGTCTGCACGGCTGAGTGGGTGATTGGCTGTCTGCTGCCCTCCATAAAGAACTGCATGATATCAGGAAGAAAAAGGGGCAGAAAGGATTCCCACCAACACTGCACACCTAGGCAACCATCTGTCCAAAAATTATCTTCTTGGAGACAGCATCACTTCATGAACCTCACTCATCACATCTTCAACTTCTTTCTAAGAGATGTCACCCTGCTTAACAATATGTAAACCTTGTAAGAGATAAGCTCCACGCTCCTCCTCTCCGTCCAATAAATTTGTCTGTCATTCCTTTTACATAAGCATACTATTTATTATTTATTACTACAAAAGGGGTATTTTCACAACCTTGCACTACCACCAAGGCGGTGCAACCCCACTTTACAGCCTCTGAATTATCTTTATTTTCTATAATGTGCATTTCCATTCTTCCATTCTGTAAAACTACATCATGGCTCACCAATGGTCTACAGGATATTCTCTTTCCTCCACTACAGCCATGCCATGCTGCGTAAATGCAAATAGTGGCTGAATGTTGTCTATGTCAAATTATTTGTAGGCCTATTAGTCTAAGGGCCTATAGTATTCATTGTACATCTTAGACTGCCCGTTTACATTGTGCATGTGTTGGTCCTGTTATCCTTGTACCATGTCACAGTAGCCTATTACTACGGAAGGTTCCCAACCATGTGCCATCAAAGCCAAAGGTTTTGCAGGTTTTCATTACAACCAAACAAAACAGAATTTCACTAATTTGCACATTGTCAATCAGAAGAGGGGCAACTAATCAGTGCAATCTGCTAATGTAGACACATATCTAGCATCACCCCATCTAGAGTCTTAAGGTCAGAAATCTTGCCCCTCACCATCTTGGAAATGATCCTAACTTTATTTATGAGCAATGTCTCCCTCTGCCGGCGAAATATCGCAAGGAACTCGCAGATCAGAAACGTTTCATCCGCAATGTTTGTTGGTTATAACCTACATATTATGATAAACACCTCAATATGTGCGCCATCTGCTTCGAAATTGCACCCGGCCCATAACCCCCTAAAACACTCAATCTAACAGGATTGTACGAGTGCTTTGTGGTTTTGCCACTACAAAATATGCCCCTAAAGTCAAGTCGATAACATGTAAGCAACCCACGCAACAACACATAAAGCGAGTGAGTGTAAGTTAGAGCCTGCAACACATATCGGAGAGAAAAAAGAGAACAGTGCGTAGCTACGTCTAGGGCAAGGCGTCCGTATGGGCTCTTTGTTTAACATCGATAGACAACAAGACGAGACAATCCATTCCACAGCCTACTTAAAAAAAAACAATAACACAAATCAACTGCTTTGGGAAATGCAAAAACAACAACAACAACAACAACAACGATACAGCAGCAGATATCTATAACACTGAGCCACTGGATAGGTGGCATACCCCGGGAGTGTAGGATGGACAGAAAACATGTTTACTCGGCTACGCGCAGACGTCAAAGCCCATTCGTCGTATCCCAGAATGCAGCAGGAGGCCGTTGAGATCCAGCAGCTGGTAGTGGGTTACTAGAGCGCCGAGCAGGCGACAGCCAGCGGTCAACACAGCGCAGATCTCCCCACTCCATGTGACATATACCGAACCTTCCAGCGACACAGGCGACAGAAAAAAAAACATGCTGCTCGGCTTCCTGACACATCTCCACAAAGGCCTTTGAGCTTATCGAGTCACACGGCTTTCATTTCGGAGGATTCCTTCCCTCCCCCCCCCCAATCCTCCGGATCGTACCGAACAGGCGATGACAGCGGTCTCGGTAACCCCGCAGCAGATGAGGGACCGGCTGCTGCAGGCCGTCGACAGTCAGAGCAATGTGAGTGAGCTAGCGGGCTAGCGTTAGCTTGTTTACCTGCTTCCTCCGACAAGCTTAGCTAGCCGGTTAGTTCGTTAGCCGGCGGTAACTCGTTTTAGCCGTAGTGGTGTTACGAACTTGAACGCGTTCTGGGTGTTAATCAAGTGTTCCCGGTCGGCGACATGTTGAGCGCTTGAGTTGACAGCTTGCTGAGCTAGCGACGGCGTTACCATGGTTAGGCAGGCATCTGGTTCACCTAGCATGCTAGCCGTTAGCCTAACCAAAACACCGAAGCGGGAATGGCCTATTTGGTGAAAAGTAACGGGTTCGCGTAGCGTTAACGACGTGGTCGTCATGTAGAGTGTTCTTTGACTATAAACTAGGCTGTTCGACCGAGATTCTGGATGTTCTTACACGTAAATGCCCCGACGTGAAACGAGTGTGAGTGAACTGTTAGCTATGTTGGCTAACTTTCAGGAAATAGTCGGATCCTTCCTCTCCAAGTTTAAACGTTAGCGTCAGTCAGATCAGCTAACTGCTAAGTCAGCCATCACTGGAACATTGGTTATATTTTTCGTAATAACTCACATTAACCAAATTAACTACTTCTTACATCCAATTTTTGCACTAATGCCAAACTACTATTAAAACCTTTCAAGCAATCAATGTTCCCCGAGTTGACACTTGCCTGTCTTTACTTTTCGACGTCGCTCTGCTCTCAAGCTAGTAAGCAAGCTAACGTTTGCTAGCTTGTTGGGCTCTACTCCCTCACCCACACATGTTGCAAGAACACCTTTTGGGTTTTGTCGGTTGGACTTTCTCAGACATTAAATTCAATAAGGAGACATGTAACATACTAATTTTAATCACAGTATTATCTTCTTTAAAGTGGATGCGATTAGGAACATAACTATGATTTATAGCGTAATTTCCTTTGTAATCTGTTATTCGAGGTTAGTAAACAAATTGTTGCAATTGTTGCAGCTAGATCCTGGTTGTGTAATACAGTTAGCATTTGCCTATTCCATATGTAGTGTTTTTATTTGATCTTTATCCTACAGATTTCCAATATGGTGGTTGTATTAGAAGTAATTGCCTATCTGGAAAAGTATCCTATCACCAAAGAAGCACTTGAGGTAAGAAACTTGACTCAATGTACATTTTTCTTGGTTAATTTATGCAGCAATGGCCATGTCTAATCTCACTGTCTTTTACATTACTCACACAGGAAACTCGTTTAGGAAAATTAATCAATGATGTGAGAAAGAAAACCAAGGATGAAGACCTCGCCAAGCGCGCCAAAAAACTCTTAAGGAACTGGCAAAAATTGATTGAGCCAGGGCCAGCCGAGACTCCCTCGCGTGGACCGACTTTGGGTCCCCCTGGTTCTACCAATGGTGGTTCTCACCCCTGTAGAACGGATACCTCTCCCCCTGACATTTCTGTGGCAGGCAAGGCTGTCCCTGACGTCAAACTCAGAAATGATGTTCACAATACTTACTCACCCAAAGCGGAGAAATCGAGCAGCCGTAAGCGTCGGGGAGAGCACAGAGACAGTGGAGTGCACTTACCAGAGAAAATCTCAAAGATGTGTTCTTATGATAACTCTGTCTCACCACCCCCCACCAATGGGATCGCAGGTAGTCCTGAGGCCCTGCCTGACCAGGAGGTCGTCCCGTCTCCTGAAAGATCTCAGACAGAGCACCTTGAGACTGATAAACACAACAGAATCCCTGTCAATGCTGTCAAGCCTCGCCCAAGCTCCCCTGGAGTGGCCAAACTACCTAGCACTTCCTCTTTGATCAAGGTTGCTGTGATGCAGCAGCATGCCAGAATGGATGATGGGGGAGGTGGTGTTGGAGGAGGAGGGGGTTATTATCAAGCCAAAAGTCCCCGCACTAGTCTCAGCACTAGCCCCAGGAGCGCAAAACAAGAAACAATGACCAAGCGCTCTTCAGCATATGCACCAAAAGGGCCAACTATCTCAAGCCCGTCCCCTCGGGGCTCCCCTTTGCCTTTGTCCCAGCCTTTACCCACCCCAACCCAAGCGTCCTATGGTGACAGGCTGTCACATTCTTCTCATAGGTCTTCAATGCACTGGGCCAGTTCGTCAGAAGTCCCCTCTCACTGCCCCCCACACGACACAGCTGCAACACTGGAATCCCCATCAGTCTCTCCTCCTTCTCCCTCCCACCCCCATCGCACCCAACACAACTCAGAACTGCTCAGACCCTCCTCTGAAGTTGGCATGAACGTGCCTGAGGACGCAGATGGAGGCCTTGTCTCCACCTCAGAACGAAAGAGGAGGAAGAAGTACAGGTCTAGAGACTACTCTGTCAACTTAGATGGCCAGAAAACGGAGGACACGACTAAGCCTGTACGGTTAAAAGAACGCAGGATTACTTTTGACCCCGTAACAGGCCAAATCAAGCCCCTGCTACATAAAGAACCCTCACAGACAGAGGAGGCCCTCACGCCTGACCCTGCTGGGT
>OMKK01032562.1:0-32577 GCA_900302305.1 Polymixia japonica | reverse complement strand
TGCCCCTGCCCCAGCCTCAGCCTCAATCCCGGCCCCAACTCCAACCCCTAATCCTTTCCAGCAGACAAACTGGAAGGAGCTCTCCCGAAACGAAATCATCCAGTCCTACTTGAACCTCCAGAGCAATGTGCTCACCTCCTCAGGGGTCCAGGCCCCTAGCGCACACTTTTTCATGTCAGAGTATCTGAAACGGGAAGAGCTCGACGTCAAGGAGGCGAGGAAGATGCACGTTCTGCAAACGGACACCTTGGTCGGGGATTTACCAGGCATAACCCGGGAGGTGACAGACGAGGATCTGAACAGGATACACACACAGCACTGGCAGGGAGTGAATGGTTGTAACGACACCAAGGGCACCTGGTATGACTGGACAGAGTGCATATCATTGGACCCGCATGGGGATGAAAGCAAACTGAACATCCTGCCATATGTTTGCCTAGACTGAGGAGGTTGGGAAGGTGCCTGTCCTCTCCCACTCCCTTTGCTGTCTCTCCACAGAGACGGGATACTTTGTGATTTTTGTTTGTCCACTGTGAGTTTGGGGAAAGCCAGACCTGCTAAACTCCCTTCATGCCTCTCCGTCTTTCAATGATAATCTATTAAGATTTTTGGTATAGAAAGATTTAAAAAAAAAAGAAAAAAGAAAAAAAAAAAAGTCAATGAATAGTTGAGTTTGTCAAACTAAGGGCTGTTTCTGTTTTATTTTTCAAAATGAAAGCAACAGGAATGGTGGGGCCCTGGTTGCCGAGTGCTGCTACTAACCTAGAAGGCAAAAAGAAGGAATGGACAATCTTATCCCGTGGAACCAAAACTAGAGGTACGACACGTACCAGCAAATATTAACATTCTGGTCAATCTTATGATTTTCAAGTGGGGAAAAATTTGACACTTTGTATGAATCGTACCCCTATTTCTGGCTCACTGGGATGATAATGTCCACTCCTTTATCCCTTCTAGCTACTAACAAGGAGTTCAAAACTAGGGTTCTATTCAAGGGAAGGCTGGTGTTTAGCTGTTCTGTACAGACCGCTATGTTAGTGCCCAGAAAGGTGTTTAAAGAGTTCATCTAGCACAGGTAAAGCTGAGCATGCCCAGTGTGTGAAATACTGGAGCATCTTTGGCAGTTACAAGAAGCTTTATGTGAGATATAAAGAGTAAATTATAAATTTCTTATCATGTATGCATCTATTTATTTTGACCAGTTCTTTTGTTGGGAGGTTTATCAAAACAGACATTTGAAAAAAAAAGAAGAAAAAAAAAAATAGAGCTCCCCCCTCCCTCCCCCCTGTTTGCATCACACTGTTGTTTGCCTGTTCTGCAAAGCAAAAGAGGCATAACATTGTTTTTGCATGGATGCATGGTCTTTCTTTTGGGTCGGCCAATGAACTTGGTCACCAACATTCCATACTCCACCCATTGCCCATTCTCTCTCTCGCTCTCTCTCTCGCTCTCTCTCTCTCACTCACATCAGCACTCAGCTCCGACATGTCTATGCCATCTCATTTCTCAAGAACAAAACTTCAAACAAATTACCTGTTTTCACATGTGTTCAGTTAATAAAGCGTGGTGCTAATCAAGGTTTTCCTCAAAATTTGTTAATGTTATAAAAATATCCTTTTTAATTTCCTGCCACCCAATAATTCTATCCCAAGCATAAAGTACGAAAGAATGTCAAATCAGATGGTGCTGGTGTATAACTGCATTTTGAGGACAATTTAAGAAAACGTATGCTGGAACTCACTTTGTTACCATTCCTTTAGATATTGCTGGCCTTCTGGAATTCCATTACGATTTTTCAAAATGTTGAACAGCCTTAGTGAATATACAGATTTGATACCTCTGTATACACATGTACATAACTTGACAACTTGTCAGTTACTTCATTATTGCCTTGATAAGTGTGTATAGTGAACAATGCTCAGCACCCACAAGTTCCAATTTTGCGTAAACGGTTTGTTTAGATGAAATTTCCTTTTGAATCATTTGACTATTATGTGGGAATTTTGATGGACATGTTGGATGGCATCTGAGGTAGCGTTTCTTTTGCTTCCTTTGTGTTTTGATAAAACGAGCATAAAACCTAGAGAGAGAGAGAAAGAAATCTGTGCACCTCAGACATTCAAGTTGACAAATACAATAGTTCAAGTTCTTCATTTCATTTTATACTCATCTTTCACTACCACTTTTGTTCACATATGATATGACTTAGTTTAAGGTCCGACTGTGTACAACCTGTGTATTCATCTACTCATACTCAGTCCTTCATCCCTACCAATGTGCCTTGGTAAATGGTAAATCTGGATTTGCTTCCGCATAAAATACATCTGTTCTTGAAGCTAAGTTTATGTGTGAGAATTCCAAATTCCATGGTCAATAAAACCCTGGTATATGCACCGTTTAATTTTTTTTACACTGATGCAGTATGGGTAAAATTGCAGACAATGAGACACCGCACAACAACAAGGCTCGCAATAAAGGAAAGTGCTAAAGATGGTTGATACGAATCTGGTCAGAGTTTTGACTGGGGCATCTTTATTTGTTCAGTGTTTAACAACATCTCTCAATTGTTTGAAAAATAAAATGATCTAAAACCTCTGCTCAGTTGACAGTTATTTTTTAAACAATTAACTGATCGTACATGAAAGTTCTAAGGGGTCAACCTGATTGAGCTGCCTGTGTGCTTTCCATGTTTCTCCTTTACTGAGATGCATTGTAGAAGCCTTGGATATGCATTTCATACCTGTTTTTTTTTTGTTTTTTTTAGAAAAAAATACTCGCAAACAGAAGTTATTTTACAGTTATTTTAACTAGGGGGTTTTATTCAATATGGGCAGTAACTTTACAGCTGTCTGTCTAGGCTAGCCACGTCAGAGCATGAAACATTGCACATCATGTCACGTGAGAAATCGTTTTTGGCCTGTTTAGAAAATTGAATTTTCTGCCCAAAATACTCATACATTACTTAAATGGCTGTTGTTGGACTTGAATCATTGTGGGAACCCATTGTGCAGTACCAAGATGCATATCAGTTAAAAAAAAGTCCAAAATCAATGATTGGAGCTAATTGCTTGGAAAAAGTAAAGATGAGTATCTTGTCCTTACTCCAGACATCCATAAGGGGGTGCAAGTTGTCTATTTAGATTTGTGAGAGTGATAGGGAGTGGTGATAGAGCATACATGAAATTCAGGACAAACTATTTTATTGAGGTGGTTTTATTTCCAAGCATGTTTTTACACATGTGAGCCAATGAAATGGCTGCCTTCTGCTTTGGAAAGTGTCACTTTTTGTAATAAAACACTGTTAGTTTTGTTAGTTCTAGGCCTGGGCGAAGATTCCCTGCAGGTAACAACATGTTTTTAACAGCATTCATATCATAGTGTCATAGCATCGTAACCGCTTCACACCTTGGAGGTTCTCGTATCACCCAAAGCCATGACTCGTGCTTTCACGTCATCAGAGATTCTTGAGTAGCTGCTATTAACTCAGGTGTCTTGTCTTTGAGATTCTGAATCACTCTGTGTACCTGTATGATGTCATCTTCTGTGTTGTCTAACCTCAGACGTACAGCTGTGTGTCTATGACTCTTCACACCATCAGGTACTCGGAACAGGCAGCAGTGCTGACGACACTCGTCTCACGTTCAGTCGGAACCTTGTCTGTATAGACTTCAGGAATTAAAATCCCTCTGCTTTTCACCATCTGAAATACGGTATTTAGTCTTTGAAAACATCAGTCCATCAGGCTGCATCTCCTTTTGAGTTCAGCAAGGCTTTATTTATACTGTAGGTCTACGGCCCTGCCAAGATTTCTGTGAGCCCCATGGAAATACATGCATCTAGTTGCTATTAAATATCATCATATCATGATGAGACAATCCTATTAATCTTGACATCTTAGGTCCCATAAGGATATATGTCCGGTTCATTTTTGAATAGACTGAGATATCAAGATATCAATCTGGACATATGGGGATCTCTGAACCACCCCAACGTCAAACCCCCTTCTGCCAATGATGACACGTCCAGCTTCCTTTCAGACTTGTGTTCACATTATCCAGTTGAAGACTTGAAAGGAAGCCACAAAATATGAATACATCTATGGTTTTAAATTAGATGAGCCAATTGCTGGTTTCCTCGTGCTCATAGAGGCTCTGTAACTGCATCTGTGGCCATTTCACTCCACTTTGCCTGGTTGATGTCTAAAGCACTATTGTCCTTAAGTAAGTTATGGGTTGGTCTGTAACTTCGGCCTGGCATTTGTCATGGTCAGGTCTTACCCGTTTTGGTAATACCTATATGGTGATGTTCTATAACTTTGTTTACTAGGCTTTTGTTCATTGGCTTATCTCGCTGAAAGTGAATAGACCAACTTCATAATCTTGAACTAATTTATGTTATTCAGGGAAGTGATTAAAGACAAAGAATGTTACATTGTCAGTAAAAAAGAATAAATATTAAGTAAAGTACATTGGCAACTGTATGTCGAGTCTTCCTTTAGACTTTGATTTCAGAAGAAAGGTCCAAACACTGCGACTCCGATATGTTGTGCGCCTACTGACATCAGTGTGGCAAGGGACAACTGTTGCTCCACAGTTAAAAATAAAGCTTATTTGCCCTGCTGAACTCAAAATCAGATGCAGTTTTTTCAAACATCGTCTCATTTTTAAAATCTAGTGCAAAGTGCATTCTTTTAATTCCAAAGCTGTTCAAAACCCTGGAAAAAAAAAAGCAGCGGGGGTTCGTTTATCGTCTAAAATCTGGCGCACACATTACGTCATCTCGGTAGCTCATTGTCCTTTTGGAGTTCCTCAGACGTTTTCCCGACGGTGACTCAAGAAAAGTCCACCGACTGGGGCCGCTGCGCGTCTGGCATGCAGGGGTGGGACCGGTGGATCACTCCCCCCATGCAGGAATTTGGGGAGTTTCATTCCATATAAGGAGTTTTTGATATCAATCACGACCTGAAAGAGTAAGGGAAAGGTGGAGCCTAGAATCGATTAACGAAGCGTAGAACGCCGTGGGAGCGTTCTAATTGGTGGCCTGTAAAAGAGAAAGGAAGTATTTAGTTCTCTCCCGGGTTCCATTGGAAGAGAAACTAAAGATAATATAGTCGCAGTCTTATTACTCTAAAACTAAAGAAGGGATTCATTCTCTCGTAGTGAAGTCATTGACAATGGCTGGTTTTAACAAAGGTCCTGCCTACGGGTTTTCTGCGGAAGTAAGAAATAAGGTAGGTGTGATGAGTTTTCAAAAGTTCTAATCTACGTTTAAACAAATATTAATAGCGCGATCCGTTTTGTATGTATTTCTTGGTACATGAATGTAGGATATTAAAGGGATTCGCAAGGTGCCAATTTTTTGTCTGTACACTCGGGGTTCAAAAGGTTGTCCGAGATGCAGGCTGTGCAAAAGATTGTCACCAGAGGGTTTGAAATATATTTTAAAAACAAGTGAAATGGGGTTTGAGTTTGCCGTGGTACTTTGCTTGAACGTGTTTTGTCCTCAAAGAACAGTTATCCTGCGGTCTGTGTCTTAGAAACTAGAATATAAATGCTACTATGTGGGAGACGCACTTAAAAAGTAGGCTATGGGCGTTGTCCCTTTTGGCAAAGGAGTATGCCCTTGTGGCAAAATTGTTATCCCTTTTTCCAGCATGTTCTTTTCTCTGTGCAACTTGTTGCCCGGCGTTGTGATCCACATTAGTGACTAATGCAATTCACCTATTAGTCCCTGGAGTGGATGTCATCCATCCTGTTTATTGTCCTTCACTGATTCTTGTTATGGCCTCGGTGAAATACTAACAAAACACCTCCATTCCCCTCCTTGTGGTTGGGTAGGAATGATTTTCTGTTCCCATTTACGGCTCAAGTCATGTCAGATCAACGTTGGAAGGAAGCAAACACTTTTTTAGAGTTGTCACCCCATAGAACGAGGCCCTGTGTGGATTTATGCTGTACAAACCTGATAGCCTGACTCTTTGGGAATGTGAAACCCTTGGACATCCTTGGTGGGGTTAAAGTACCTTGTTTATTTGGAGGTTAAAGCACCTTGTTTATTTGGACGTGTCTGCAGACATCTGGGCACATCCGGAACCACTTAAAATACCACTGTTGATGCTGGAGATGGCATTTTCTGAGTCTCATTCAACGTCCCACAGATGTACACTGCATATACTGAAATACACATAATGTTTTCCAGGAAATATAAGAAATAAAGAATAATGTGTGGTATCTTATTTTATTGCCATAATGATCTTGCTCTACATTAGTCATCCGTTACAAGGGGATTTTGAAACCCTGCCGGGAACCTTTACTTTTAATTCAGCCTACAACCCCTTTTTTTTTTTTTTAAGGAACAATCCTACTTTAAACCGTGTTCTATTTGCTCTTGATGTTGTCAAAAGTCAGATTTACAAAAGATAACATAAGATGAAACTCCTGACTGCAGCTCCTCTGTCTAGAGACAATAATCTATGGATTTCGGTCAGTCTGCTCTCTGACATACCAATGTATCACTAACCCACCATCAGCTGATATATAGTTTAATTTGCATTCCATGGTTGTGCCCATTTATGGGAAAGAAAGGGGTCATATCCCCTCCCCACATCTCCGCAGGTCTCCATAATGAAGTGTGCTGGACGTAAAGGAAAGAGATTGATTTCTTCTTTCTCACTAGTGATGTCCTTGAGGGGTGAGCGTAAGAGATTCTGTGCAGAATGGTATTTCCTGCCACTCATGACCTCCTCTGTGCAATGTCAAGCATTTGAGGATTCGCACTTTTCCTTCCCCTCATCCAGTAAGCTATTGATAGATGCAGAAAAATACAGGGGAAACATTCCAAAGACTTGGATGCTGAGTTCAATGTAGTCCAGCTGCACTATGCTACAATTTGGAGTGTTATTGTGGTCCATATCCATTCACTGGATACACGCACTAACGGCTTCATTCAACTCTTTTATTAAAGCACTGCGGGGTAAATTCCTTGAGTTCAGCCTGTCTCTCCAAATTATATCTCTAGGATGCTTTGTGGGCAATTAAACTAGCCAATTTTGCTTTTAATATGGAGACAATTGAAAGATGCAAATATAATTAGAAGACACAGACATTCCTTAGGAATACAAATAACTGTGGACCAAATACAACTGACATTTAAATGGTATGCTACTTTATGGTTCTGTTAGTTGCTCGGTGCTTCAGACACAGAAAGGGATTGTTAGTTGCTCATTGCCATGGAAAGAGAGTTTGCTTTGAGTCCACTCGACACCACATCTTGCACTTTTTCTCCTCCAATAAAATTCCTTACCTCAGCAGGCCGACCGTTCAACTTCAACAGTGATTTTGCACTATTGGTGTTAACAAGGCTTTCCTGTTTGTTTCAAAACGGTGATAAAACAGTCAACAGTTGTATACGTGACTGTGATGCACTTCCTGAATGGTTCGTTTCAGTGTCAGCTAAATGTGTCTCTCACTTCTTGATAGGAATGTTTATGAATCTACGTAACCATGACACCCTCACTTAACGGTGTGCAGTGTTAAGTCCCATAAAACTCACCCTACCCGTTTTGAACAGCTACCTTCCTGTGCTTGGGGGAAGGATCGAGCAGTTTACCAAACAGGATGTCCTTGTTAACGTGTGTGTGCCTGAGTGTATATGTGTGTTTGTGTGAGGTCAGTGTCACCCTTATGAAGGCTGAAAAATACACAAAAACCCTATTTAGACATGTCACATTGGAGGAAACTGTGGAATTTGGGGATGGCCATGAAATGTTATTATAACCAGTCACAATAAAGGTTTGAGAACAAATATTGACATATGCTTTGCAATGTGTATGTGTGAATACTATAAACACAGTTCAGTTATCACTGAGCTGCAATGAAGTGTTTATGTCAAATGTACCTTGTTTAGTCGCCTATTGATGGGGTCATTCTGTTAAGAGAACCACTAGGAAATTGTGCATGTGTGTGACAAAGATAATGTCTTGTTAGCAAAAAAAAAAGTTTAATAAGCTGAATTCTATACTATAGCCTACATGTATTTAATGTATTCACTATACATGCTCTCTAAAGATGCCCCTAACCCCCACCCCTGCAACATATTTGACCTTCTACCTCTCTACCCAATCAGATTGCCCAGAAGTATGACCCCCAGAAGGAGGAGGAGCTGAGGGTCTGGATTGAGGACGTGACTGGCTGTACCATTGGCCCAGACTTCCAGAAGGGCCTGAAGAATGGCGTCATACTGTGCGAGTAAGTGGGGGATCATAAATCGTACTCCCACACAGCTTGTATCATGATGATCTCCTTTTTGTTAGTAGAGCTACATCAAGGATTTCTAGGTGTCTCAAATTAACCTAAGCGCGTTGCTCTCCCATTTCACTGTCTACAAATATATATCTGTTTTCTCTTCATCACAGACTGATCAACAAACTTCAACCAAGCTCTGTGAAAAAGATCAACCAGTCAGCCATGAACTGGCATCAAGTGAGTTGGTTGACAACATGAGTGTTTACATTCATTTTAAGGTGTGGTTAAATGATGACACTTGCATAATGAAATCCGACATGTTTGAGCCTTTTGTATTACCAATTTATTGGCACTCAAAACAATGTCACATTCAGTTTTAGAACTATATACACGGTTAACAAATAGTTAGTTAGTTGTGCTATGAAATTGTGGCGTTAAATGGTTTCCTAGGTGGAGTGTTGGTACGTTAGTCATGCTAGGTCATGATCGTGCCTGTTAAGTTGGCTGTGCTCTTGGGGTTTTTTTCCACAGCCACTCCATAAAAATTGGTAAGCTGTTTTTGAAGCTGGTTTCTTTGTTGGTGTGAAAACAGACGCATAACAAGTCACCCATTTAATATTGCACAAAGAAAGCACAAAGACACTTTGCGATGACTTCAATTTGCTGTAGCTTGCTTTCAGGATTTCAGCGTAAATTCTGCATACGTACTGTTTACGAACCTTGTTGTGTTTTGTGCTTTTAGCTGGAGAACCTGACCAACTTCATTAAAGCCATCACAACGTATGGCCTGAAGCCTCATGATATCTTTGAGGCCAACGACCTGTTTGAGAACGGGAACATGACACAGGTCCAGACAACGCTGCTCGCCCTCGCTGGCATGGTGAGACTCAAATGTTCTGGCGCTCGTATCGAAAGTAAAGAACAGCGCTTTGCTCGCATCTCTATAGCAGTAAGTAACGCTCCTGTACACAGGAGGAGCAGCCCGTCTCTTGCATATGCAGGACATGCAAAAATATCAAAGCATTTAATCAGATGGACGATCTTGTGCATCTGAACACTTTTGTGGTGTAAGATCACTTTGCAAACATTGCTGTAGGCTCATCTTTAGCTGGATCTGTTTTTACTATTTGATTAGTACATTGTAAAACACATGGACGCTGTATAGCGAATTTGGTTATTACAGTGCTTGATAATGAGATTGTAATTCAATTGATTAGAGAAATCTTTTATTTGGATGTCCATCATCCTGGATTTGTCTGTTCGGGATGATGGACATACTTGCTGTGTGTTCCCTCAGACTGCAGGGCTTCATGAGAGCTTACAGGATGGTAATAACCTTTTGTAGCCATTTCTCTGATATCCATTATGATGACCTTCTGTACTCTTATCTTCTCTCAGGCTAAGACCAAGGGCTGTCAGTCACGGGTGGACATCGGCGTGAAGTACGCTGACAAGCAAGAGAGGGCGTTCGATGAAGAGAAGATGAAGGCTGGCCAGTGTGTCATCGGGCTGCAGGTACTTAGTTTGCCCCAAAATGTGAAGGAAGCTAGCAGGATCTGACTGACTCGGATCTGGCACCTAAGATACGCGCTTCTGCACCCAAATCAGGAAGAACCGAGCCTTCCTGTAGACCTCAAACTAAAATAAGGCGCAGGGTTTCCTTGCTGAACAGTGTGAAACATGCACTTTTCAGTCTTCTTTTTTTTTTTGTAATTTACATTTCCAACTGCATATATATATCACATGTGAATGTAGTTTATGTCAGCATGTGACTTGGGCGAGTGTGATTCACACGGATGTGGTAAATCAAGTTATGCAGTGTCAGATGACAAACTAGTGTCAAGATGCCAAATCAGGTTAAGAGAAAAAATATTTGACATGCTTGTACAAATAATTACCTCAGATAACCTGTGGTACAACCTATTGACTTTTAACGTCTTTTTTTTGTTTTGTTTGTTTTTTTGTTTTTGCTGGATCAGATTTGAAGTTTTCATGTGGTATTTTCAGCTTTGCAAGCACTTTAAATGCATCAAATCTAAGTTCACTTCTAGTTCTGGTGACACTATTGCAAAACCAACTGTTGACAAGATCCCGTCAAGTATGTCAGGCCTCTGGAGAAAAGAGCTGTCCATTGTTCTCAAGGCCTCCTGAAGCCTGTCTGCTTTGTTGTAGTCATCACTCTGAACAAGGTGTCAAACACATATATGAGGGCTACCTAAACAGTGGGGAAAAATGCAACCGTTTGTGTTTAATTTGCATATACTGTAGCTACAGATTTGACAGTTGACCTGATGTTTTGACTTTAGTTTGCATAGTGTTGCATACTTTTAAGGGCGGTACCAATCTCTGTTATAATCATGTTTTGATCTTTTTGGAGTTGTGTAAAATTAGACTACATTGCATAGTACATAAATTATATATGCATTTCCCCATTTGTTTCTTTAGATGGGGACCAACAAGTGTGCCAGTCAGGCAGGTATGAATGCATATGGTACCAGGAGGCACTTGTATGACCCCAAATCTCACATCCTGCCTCCCATGGACAACTCCACCATCAGTCTCCAAATGGGAACCAACAAGGGAGCGAGCCAGGTACTGTAATATGCTGCCAATATGTCATGAAGTCGGTAGGACCACAATGGAAATAAGCCCTAGGGCTTTGCGTTTACCCCTTGATTATTTTTGTATATGGAGAGGAACAGCCACATACAGTATGTTCATTTCTAATGGTCAGTAAAGCATTTCAGTATACTCAAATGCACCAATTATTAGAATTTGAATCTGTCCCGTAGACTGTTGTGATGTTGGCCCTACCAGAGACTCCACTTCCTTATCCTCACCAGAGACTCTCACTTCCTTAAGCTTTGCTACCGTCCCATTGGTCCAATTGTACATTTTGTTACCATCCTATTTGTAAAGTCCATCAATTATAAATTGTGATTAAGGGCTCCAAATGAACTTGCTTTAACTAATCATCTGAAATGATCAATTATGCCCTATTCTTTCTCCACTGTCATAGCTATTGATCTAGAAGAATGGTTTTCATTAGCATTTTGTCGGAAAGAGTTAATGAGTGAAATGTGTTATATTTAGGGCAGCAAAATATACTGTAGCTAAGCATTTTTCATTTCTGCTTTGGTGTGTATTTTGGTGGGTAATATTAATGTTTAGTCTAGTAACAAGGGGAGGCTGCTGGATTGTCTCCGACAAAGGAAAGCTGTCATTCGATCTCTTTGGCCTAGAACACAACTTTGTTTGAGTTCCAATACTATGTTTACAATGACAAAGCAATTATAGTGTTGAGAATCCCAAAACCTGGATAATGATTACGTTCAGCAGTTGGGTAAATGTACTACTAAAAACTGCATACATTCTCAATTTCTCACTCTTGCTCTCTCTCTCCCCCTCTGTCCCACAGGCTGGAATGACAGCCCCAGGGACCAGGCGTGCCATCTACGATCAGAAGCTGGGCACCGACAAGTGTGACAACACCACAATGTCCTTGCAGATGGGATACAGCCAGGGAGCCAACCAGAGTGGCCAGAATTTTGGCCTGGGACGGCAGATCTACGATGCCAAGTACTGCCCCAAAGGTGCCGAGGGCGCTGGGGACGAGAACGGGGCTGCCGGTGCCCGCGAGTACATTCCAGATTACCAGGATGAGGGCTACCAAGGCTACCAGGAAGAGGAGCAGGTGTACCAAGATGACGGGACAGATTATTAGAAAGAAGGAGGGAGGCAAGGAAGAGAAGGAGAGGTTACGTAAAGGAGTAATGAGTAACCTCAAAGCAGGCTTTTTATTTTTTATATTCATAGAATGTTTCACCTTTTTTGGGTGGCATCCTTTTAGTATTTTATAAAATTGCCCTATTACCCCTATCTGTGCCAAATGCTAAGACAATGTTACCCATATCACAATGAACTGTATTTTAGTGGGGTTTTTAAAAAATTTTTTTTATTGCTTTTGAAAAGGCTATTGTAGTTTATAACCACTAAAGCCAGTATTGTGGTTCAGCAGTAGTTTATTTTATTTTTTTTATTTTATCCCAGGGAGTTTTATAACGTGCCAAAGCACCATTCTACATTTCTCTTAAGCCCATGTTTTTATCTGAACACTTGGTTACATTAAGGGATATCCCTAAGTTTTATCTAAGTGGAACATGAATGTGAAAATGAAAGATTAGGGAGTTTTTGTGATGTCAAAGGTTTAGTGTTTCTAAAAATATCACCCAGGCTTGTAGTTATCTCTAATAGTTGTATCCTTTGTGTAAACAGTATAAACTGTGTTTCTTTAATTCATGTTTATAGGAATGTGATTTTTTTTTTATTACAACTGCTTGTATTCAGTATTTGTCATTGACATAAAGGACATTAAGCAGTTTTGGTTATTTGAGACAGATGAGGGAACAAAAATGAGTTTGTGGGAACAAACCAAGGTCTTACCATGATATTCTGTCTTTACTCTTACTCATTTTAGTCTTATGTTTCCTGTGTTATTTCTTTAGGGAGGAAACATTTCCTTGTTTGCATAACCAGTCCAACTGGAGCCAAGATTGTTTTCTTTGGATTAAAGAAATTGAAAAAAATAAAAAATAAATAAAAATCTCAAATGTACTCAAGTGAGGTTTTCAACATTCCAAGCAAGAATACTGGATTATGTTTTTCAGTGTATTGTTACGATGAATCATGCTTAACTGGTGGTGAATATGAGGACCAAACATCCTTTTATATTTGATCATATAAGTTAATTATTTATGCATATTTGTGATTTTAAATGTAGGTTATTTTATATCTTGATTCTGAATAACATTTGGTATTGGACTATAGTTTATTTCTTCTGGATCCATCTTTTCATTTTTGATAATGGTAAGATTTGTGTTACCAGATATGTTTTTGTGAATAAAGTGTAATAAAGATGTACATTCATTATCTGATGTGTCGGTTTGATTTTAACACAACAGTAATGTCTTTAATTGTGCTGCATTAGAGTAGCCGTTTGCATGCTGATGACCAACGAAGATGATGCATTAGCATAATAGTATGGATACATATTTATCAGTGATAAACTACAATTTGGCCCTGCGATAGACTGGTGACCTGTCCAGGGTGTTCCCCTGCCTTCTGCCCAATGAGAGCTGGGATAGGCTCCAGCACCCCCTGCGACCCTAAACAGGACAAGTGGTTGAAGATCGATGGATGGAAACTACAATTTGATACCTGATCAGATGATATAAACTGCTTTCTATGGAGAAATAGTGCTATCACACAAGTTAGGCAAGGTCATAAAACACTAGTGTATAACCTATAATACACTCTAGAGTGTACTAGGGAAAAAAACAACTTTTAATCAGTATTGCATATTATTTAATAAATCAGCCCTTTGACACAATTCAAGAGTGTATTCTGGAGTCCTAACTATTTGGAAACTTTCAGATTAAACAAAGCAGAAAAATTAAATAAAATACTTCATGCTGGATGTTATAACCACTAGACTTGGAATTACTATGGGATATGCAGTCAACCACATGATCTTCCTGTTGAGTTTCTCTATATTGTGATCAACGTATAGGAGCAACATTATACTACATTCAGGGCTGCCACTGGAAAATCTAGGCCCCTTGGCAAGATATGACACTGAGCACCCCACCCCTATATGTCGGATTTAGTGCATTATCATCTTGCCTGTCGGAAGATCCTCCTGTGCTCATCCCCTTTTCCCTCCACTGACTACATTTTTATTTAGATTGTGAACTGAGGTTTACTAAAGAAAAACAGTTGAAAAAGAAACTAAATTCGAAATGGGACACATGGATAATAACTTCATACTCGTTACATACTTCAGTTCTTGTACAATCGCGCCATCTGCTGTTTAAAGAGGGTAGCTACATGCTGAGACCGGAAAAGATATCGGTAGACCGGATGCTTATCCTGAGTCGCGCGATATTAGGCCCAACGAGAGTTTTGGATGTTCTTTTCCCCGGAACATCAGGCAAGATGGTAGGTTTCTAGCCCTCTGTGAAATTGATCATAACAATCTATGTTAATCTTAACTCATAAATCATTCTATACGTTAACTGAGTACAACATCCAACCAACACACTCCTCTACAAACAGCCTACTAATGAATTGTAGCAGAAAACTCCAGATAAACCTCAATTTATTACCTGTGTTTTAGCTTGTGCTATGGCCGACGATGGCTAAGCTAACATCCACTGGTGCAACAGTATTTGTGTTAAGAAGCAGCTAAACAAGGCTGTGCAATTTCACGATGCCGTGCGCCGTCAAATCAGAGCAAATGCCTACTGGGTTGTTTTCGACCTGACATTGAAAATTGTTAACAAGACTGGTTTTGCCGCTTGTCTGTTATGCGTCATGAATGCTATGCTAAAATGTGATGTTGAATGGGATTTCCATAGGCGGATGCCGAGATCAAGAAGAAGCGTACCTTCAGGAAGTTCACCTACAGAGGTGTGGACTTGGACCAACTTCTGGACATGTCCTAGTGAGTAACTCATATTTAGCCCTAATCAGTTGTTGGACTATAAACAGCCCACTGGTACCTAGCGAAACTGTCACTAGGTATCAGAGTGGTATTGTCAGCTGAAGAGATCAATGCGTGATAATGGCACTTCATTTCCACATTGACTCCAATAGCTTATAATCATATGGGTTGCGTGTCACATTTCTGTAGTCAACCCTGAAAAACATTAGTAGAACGAAAGCAAATGAGCAACTTTAAAGCTGTAATATGTCCACTTGGCTTATTACAAACGTTACCAGTGGATGTAGGGGCATAGTTGAACTCACTGCCTCTCCTTTCCCCTAGTGAGCAGCTGATGCAGTTGTACTGCGCCCGCCAGAGGAGGAGGCTGAACCGTGGCCTGCGCCGCAAGCAACAGTCCCTTCTGAAGCGCCTGCGCAAGGCCAAGAAGGAGGCTCCCCCCATGGAGAAGCCAGAGGTGGTCAAGACCCACCTGAGGGACATGGTCATCCTGCCTGAGATGGTTGGCTCCATGGTTGGAGTGTACAACGGCAAGACCTTCAACCAGGTTGAAATTAAGGTGAGGTGACGTGAAACAGGAAGGAGTGGGAATAGGAGAAAGGGCATGGGAAAAACAAATGTTTTGGACACTCAAGCTATTCTATTTTTTTTTTTATCGTATCCTTAAAGGAAACTGGTGCTTGTTTTATTAATAAAGGTTGACTTGGGGGGGTGAAGTCTCCAAATGTGCCATTGAGAGCCGTGTGTATGCAGGGTTTCATTCCAACTAAAGTCTTTACCAGCTGATGTCACTAATTGACACATCAACAAAATAGTGGCACTAATATTTTAAGTCAGCTGGTGGTGTTGGGCTGGGAGGAAAGCCTGTGTAGAAATGGCTCTCGGCGGGCCCATTGTTTGAGACCACTGGTCTAGAAAAATATTGGCATGTAGGTTTCTTTTAGATTAGAATATTCCTAGCCTGTATATTGCGTAGTCTTGTATATTTTTAGCTGTTTATTTCTTTAGCTTACATATTTTTAGCCTGTATATTCTTTAGCATTTTTTTCTTTAGCATCTAGCATCTTTAGCATTCTTTAGTATATACTTTAGCTATATTTCTTAGGGTTAAGAGAGAAAAGCAATTTCGGTTCTCTGTATGTGTACACGTAGCAGAACTGACAATAAAGCAAACTTTGACTTTGACTTTGACTAAATGCATCCACACATAAATGTATTTTGGCCAGGGACAGACTCAAAACTGAGTCCAGGCAACTTATTACACTTGTACTTACTGAGATGGCAAGGCTCAAGATAAAAGTGAAATTCTATTTTTGGTAGTGAATAGCGATAATGGTTTTCTAATGCTCCCTAAGCAATAATAATTCCATGTCAGTATGTGCATCTTTCACCCTTTATATATTTAATGGGACACAGAGACCCAGTGTGAGGTTTGCAGACAGAAACAACCTTGATTTATTAAAATTTGTTTTGTCATGTATGGTATAATTACACATTATGAGCAACATGGTGATAGTTGAGATGGCAAGGCTCAAGAAGTTCAAGACTTTATGTAATGAAGATGTAATGAAATTCTATGCTTGGGAGTGATTGTTTGGCATTAAAATTTGCAAAATGGTGAATATTTCACCCTCTTAATCTTGGTCCACTTGTAATGGAATATTGAATCATCTTAATTTTTGCACACTTGCATTAGGGCCACAATTGAAAGATGCAGTGATTTCTAAGGTCTATGTTGAAATTTCTTGTAGGATTGACGTGCGTGCTTTTTAACAAGTTGTCTCGACTGCTTATACAGTCTATTCCATGTTGATTTGAATACCATTTCCTTTACTGTAGTGTTCATAACTGCAGGCATTAGCAATAGGGTGCTTTACTTGCCTATTTTAATGACATGAATCTGTTTTTCTCTCCAGCCTGAGATGTGCGGTCACTACCTGGGGGAGTTCTCCATCACCTACAAGCCAGTCAAGCACGGTCGCCCCGGTATCGGAGCTACACATTCTTCTCGTTTCATCCCTCTGAAGTAGAATGGCTGTTTTCTTTGTATAAATAAAAAACTGGGATACCCAAACACTTGGCTGTGTTGCATTTTTTTCAGAATAAATTGAAAATAAATACATGAATTTCTAGTGTTGCAGGGCCTGACGGTTTTTGTTTTGTTTTTTGACCAATATATGGACTAGCACTGGTCCCATTACCACAGCTCTGGTCATGGTGCTGTGGGAAAAATAATCAGACTATAGCATATGTTTCTATGGAGATGTCTTTAATTTTACAGCGTTTGGGACCTAAATATTAAGATTATATAAATGAAGGGGGTGTTTCTTCCACTAAGCCTACTCGCCATAAGGCATAAATAGATTAGATGCATTGGTATGATCTTTTCCACAGGTTTGGGACACCCTACCAGCTAATTGGTGAACAAGTTATGATTTCTTGTTTGACGCAAGTGGCGAAGAGTAATGGGTGTGTGCCAGTCTGCCAGAAGAAAGATAAATTACTTGACAAACGACGTTTTCCTCAGAAAGTTACGCGTTCTGTGAACGATTGAAACAATATCGTAGGTTCTTGTTTTCGACACTTGAAAAGATGAACTCGACTGCCACATACTGCGCAACACTGACTGCTGCTAACGCCTTCCTAGTGCGGCCCTGAAAAAGTGCCGATGCGTCAGCCGCCGGGGTGAAGGTTCCTCCTGATTTCTCCCCGATCTGAAAGCAAGCTACATTTTGCGTCTGGCCACCCTGGGCCATGGATACAACCTTTAGCACTTGCAATATTTGTTTATTGATACCAAGCTAGTACATCTTTATTTTTTGATAAAAGAAACAGTGGCCAGATTGGTAAGTATTCCCCATACTTTGGCTTCTTTCTTAGGGGCGCGTTGTAAAAGGTGTCTGGTTTTGTAAACCAGCAGTCGTTAGCTAGCTGTTAGCCAGGCTAACGTTAGCTAGCTACCTGGAAAGCTCGAAATGACAGTAGAGAGCTGTCATGTCAATGTATTTTAGCAAGCATTGTGTGTTATATGTATATCATTTGGTAGTTGTTTACTAACATTAGAGTTTTCAACAATAGCCTCTACAATTTAACAGTTTCTCTTTTAAATAGACACACTGCATATGTAATTTACCGGCATTATTGCTAGTGTGAATGACTGGCTGAAATTCGAGAACAAAGATTTGTTGTAAGCTAGCTGGGGTTAACTGTTAACGTTAACGGTGCCGGTGTTCTGCCGAAATTTCACCCCCTGCCAGATTTCCACTCCCCTTCGTGTGAACCGATGTTGTCTCGTTCCGGCAACAACATATTCCTCATTTTCTTGAATGCGAAGGGGAGTGGAAATCTGGCAGGGGGTGAAATTTCGGTACAACACTGGTCATTTACTATTTCACTCTTGGCTACTTGCTCCCCACCCACATAGCGAGATTGCTAACAGCTAACAAGCAATACATCCAGTCAAAAATGAAACCAAACTGATCCAAACCAGCGTTTCGTATTATTTCAAAGTATGATTTTGTTGTGTATTTCAAACAAACTTTACACAATGAGACATTGAATGAAAGTTTGATATTCATGGTAGATCTGTCAGAAAATAGCTGCACTTCCTGTTTTCCAGATGATGTCAGATTAGCATCTTGGCTATTTGGTAATTTCCCATAAATTCACTTAAAGCCCCTACTCACATTATTCTCCCGGCAGGTCTCAGCGATTCTGATAATTGTTGGCTGGTGATTGTCATGGCTATATGTGGGCTTTAAATAAGGCAGTGTGCCTGAAAGTGCATCATCATCAACATATGTACTGTTTTTAGGCAGGTCTGTAGTGCCTACAGTGAGTGTGTTTGTTTGCTTACTCAGTGTTCCCTTCTTAACCTCAATATCAGACAGACCCATAACAAATAGATTCCCAGACTGACACCATATAAAAAAAAAACACCCCTTTTGTTGGATGTGCACAGTCCTTTCCACTGCTACACAGATAACCTGGGAAAGACTTCTTGCACTTCCTCTTCCACTTTTTGGCTGAGAAGTGTTTACTTCTTGTAATATGCAGGTTTCAAGTAGGGAATGCGGGATGTTCCCTAATGCTCTCTCTGTTCTTTCTGGTTTCACCTCACCGTGGTTCTCAAACATGTATGCCGAACTAGAAAGAAGAACCTGATCCAGATATTTTCCTGCCAAAGACAATGCATAACAGGAATTACTCTGTAGTTCAGAAGTACATGACTCCATGTGTCCAAGTTCATATGTTAAGTCATCAATGAATATTTGTGTTAACGCCCCATCCACTTGATGCACATTTATGATCAGTATGTTTTCATCTCAACACAGTCCATATCAACCTGTAGGCCTACCCAAGTCATGAATATTATTGAGAGTGTTAGTAGACGAAGATCTAGCTTGCATCCCTACCTAGAATCCAGAAGTTGGAACCCTTGCCTCACACTGCAACCCCCCCACCAGCTTTGGTTCTGCTATCTCTAACTGCTATCTAACTGCATTTTGAATTATCTTATTTATAATTTGAATCTCTTCCTAGGTTGCGGAGTCTGGGTGAGGCGTGTTGACCAGTGAATGCATAGAGTCAAGAAGGTCAAGCTTTGTGACAATACAGAGGGTATCTGGAAAAGGTACAGTATGATACCCATAGTGCCCTTGTATTTTTGAACACCACTAGCGCGTAAGAAGATCTCTCTTCTTTGTGTTGAATCAATTCTTAGGTATTCAATTAAAATGGATCTGTTATTCTCTCTTTGCCAGATGTCTGCACATAGTTGTATGGTGTTATATGCTGACGATATGGGAAAGTGTGCTGGGGCATGTCTGCCTGTGCTGCTGTGCCCCTACATATTAACACGTCACATGTTTAACTTTACCCCCCAGCTGTGTGACAGTGAGCATGACTGCGGTGGACGGCCTTTCAGATAGCACAGAAGTGGTGGAGATGGAGGACGTCCCATCTCAATTCTATGTGGAGAAGCACTCCTGGGATGGCCTCCGCGACATCATTCATTGTAGTAGGAAGTACTCTGGCATGATTGCCAACAAGGCCCCCCACGACTTCCAGTTTGTGCAGAAGAAGGATGAAAATGGTCCCCACTCCCATCGGTTGTACTACCTTGGTAAGCTTGAAACTTACTATTGAGTGCTGATGACGCATGAGAATCTCTTCATGGTTCATTCCTCCCTTCCCTCCCACGTAATCCCAATCACGTCTTCTGCTCGGAGCAACTGAGCACGGTTGCCTCATGACAAGAAAACTATGACTGTGTTAAATACCTCCTTTCTTAGATGGCACAAGCCTCAGGGAGGTCAAGGCAAAGTTGCAAAGGGCGACCCAAACAATGCTTAGGGTCCTTTGTTTTAAATATTTCATAACCTCTTCCATATCTGCCTATCAGGAATGCCTTATGGAAGCAGAGAGAACTCGTTACTCTACTCAGAAATCCCCAAGAAAGTCCGGAAGGAGGCCCTCTTAGTGTTGTCCTGGAAGCAGATGCTGGATCACTTCCAGGTGAACATTTGTGCTCTTCCTGTCCTCGCTATGCCATTCGTGGGTGACATGGGATGGCGTTTCTCCAGTCCTTGGTGTTGGAGGTTTTTTTTTTTTCCCTAGTGATTCTGGAAACCAGTGTTCCTTTTGAGATAAGAAATTCCTGTTGGTATAGCAATATCATGTGCATGGTCCCTACAACACACTCTGAAAACGGAAAGATTGAGCAACATTTGTATAGGCTAGCAGTGGAATGATGGTACAGTGCAACCTTTACATGAACTTTTAAGGGAGTTGGTTCGCTCAGATTAATAGGATTCTACTACATCAAGCACAGTAATGAAAACGGGGCTGTTTTTTTAATTTATATTTCAAAACGTATATTCATAAATTATTCCTGAATTCACGCTGTAATGTGCATCTGATTTGAAAATCTCTCTTGCTCCTAAAAGGCCACGCCGCACCAGGGGGCCTACTCCCGAGAGGAGGAGTTGCTTAGAGAGCGTAAGCGTCTGGGAGCGTTTGGCATCACGTCCTATGATTACCATGCCCAGACAGGCCTGTTCCTCTTCCAGGCCAGCAACAGCCTCTTCTACTGTCAGGATGGAGGCAACAACGGCTTCATTGTGAGTACCCGTCTCCTCTTCTTCTTCAATTTAAAAGCCCGGGATTCTCACGGCAGATGTAAATCAGAGCAAGCTAATTGCCGACCGGCGCATTATTTCTGAATGGTCTCAGCTGTGTGTGTTTACTCCGGGACTGTGAATACGCCCATTAGATCAGTGTCAAGGGTCCGCCCCTGCTTTGGCAATAAAACGCTCTGCAAAAAGACTGAGGCAACAAAGGACGTCACTGAGGGTCTGCTTAGTTGGGGCTGTGCTCTTGTACATTTCTGGGCTCAGTGACAACCCCCTCTGTTAGTGTAGGGTGACGTTTCATAAACATGGATTCTCTAATCTCCCGTGCAGTGTAGTCGTCGTCGTAGTAATTTATTTTTGGCAAGTGTAAGAGTTTCTGTCTGCATAAATTTGCTGATGATAGTTTTGAATTTAAATGCTTAGATATCGTATTTAAATGTAGTTTAATGCACAGGCTACAATATCTTAATATAACTTATTAGTTCACTTTATTTAAACAATGTTATCCATTTATTTGTTAAATGAATAATTGTCAAACTCAAAAGTCAACAAGAACAGCTTAAGTGTATCAATAAGTGTATGGATAACTTTGTGACCGGCACCAGCTGATGTGTCTGTGGGACTTGCTCATACATGGGGACAGAGAAATAAGATTAGAGTGGATAACAGGCATGTGTGTTAAAGCACATGCCAAACATTCCACCTAGCGAGTCTTGTTTTTATCTTGGACATAGTTAATCTTATTCATTAGTTCACAACCAGTCCCATGTCCATCCATGTCTATTTTCCATTATTAGTGCAACAAACTGGATGGTTGTAAATGAGAGGTCCACCAGATAGACTCAGAGGACGTAAGTGTAAAACGAGCTGTCGATGAGCGCTCCTGTAAGTCATCTGGCCAAACAACTTCCCCTTAACTGAGAGTGTGTCTGCTGGTTTTAGCAGTCTGCTCCTATAAAGCCTGTGGAGGTCAAGACCCAGTGCTCGGGGACCCGCATGGACCCCAAGATCTGCCCCGGAAACCCCGACTTCATAGCCTTCATCAACAACAACGACCTGTGGATGGCCAACATCAAGACTGGCGAGGAGAGGAGAGTCACCTACTGCCACAAAGGTCTGAAGCTTCTGGGGTTGTTTTTGAATTAGTGGTGGGTGGGCGGTGTTATGAAATGACCAATTTTACATGCTTTCTCTGTAATCCTCTAATCCCGTAGAGGGATCATTTGTGGAATAGATTAGTATTGGGTTGATTCCAGATTTTCCTGTCTCTTTCATCTTTGTATTATCTGAGTCTTGTATCAGTTTGTTTAGTTTGAAAACACACTATTAGTTGTTGTTGAGACGTTCTTTTACAACCTTTTTGTAGATGGTATAAATTCATCACCATGCAAGGGACATTACACGGATGTGATTAAAGGGGACTGGTGTAAAGTCCGTCCCTCCGGCGTTTACAAGGCGAAATGCAATCACAATACAAAAACTTTCAACAACATTAAAACATGTCTCTAGTACAGAGCCCCGCATTGGCCATTTATACATCGTGCACACGTAATGACATTTCATGCGTATGAATCAATACTTCACCACAAAGTATATTTTTCCATGCTAGAGCACGGAACCCCACATCGGCCGTGTCAAAGATCAAGCATGAATACGTTGAGGCGCACCGGCGTGGCCATTCAGCCTAATGGCAATGTTTTGGGGGCACTAATATAAGTCACCAGCATCACCGCCTGCCGAGACCGTTATGAGTGACTTAACTTGGAAGCTAAAACCGGTGGCGCGGGGAGCGACAATGTGATTACTGATCTAACATCAGTTTTGCGTTCTTTTAATTTCAGTGCACTCATCGGTGCTCAGGGCAACTTCTATTGACAGGGGCTTGTCAATTTCGGCCTGGCGAATTTCTCTTTGCTTTCGCATTCCAGGGGTAACATCGACGTAGCCTAGGCCTGATTCACACATGCGCCGTGCAAACCGTCCATGAGTAAGTGAGTGAGCGACCGAGCTGAATTTAGCGCTGTCTGACCGCGGCATGTGTCATGCGGAGAGAGCGCCGTGGGAAACATATATACTTTGTGATGACTAAGTATTGATTAATTCACGCAAACTGTCATTATGTGCACACAATGCATAAATGGCTGATGCGGGGCTCCATACTCTCATGAGTCACAGGAGGTTTACAAGTAGTAAACACAAAGACGAGTCCATCAAGGATGGAAATGTTTCAAACATTATCTTTCAAAATTCCCAGCAGATATTTCCAGGTCATTTTATTCTAGTAACACAGTAGAAATGTTATACATTGTAACTTTAAACTATTCAGTGTTATTTTTTTTTTACCTTATTGACATCAGCAATACCTTCTGTTCCAGGTCTGGATAATGTAAAGGAGGACCCAAAGTCGGCAGGTGTAGCCACGTTTGTCATCCAGGAAGAGTTCGACCGTTTCACTGGCTACTGGTGGAGTCCCTCAGCAGTAGAAGGTCTGCAGTTAATCCACGTTAGACACTTTAGGGTCTGTAATGCTGCCAGGCTCTCCTCATAGCTGTTAGCATCACAAAGCTAGTTAGCATTACCATCTTGTAGTTGGTTGAAAAGGGTCATGAATGGGCTAGAAAAAATCCTAATACATACTAAGTTTTCATTTGGCCCTCTAGTGTTCTATAAATATGTTGTTTGGACGTTAATCTAGGAGAGGAGGCTGCACTGATACCACTTTTTCACAGCCGATACCGATTCCAAGTCCTAAACTGAAATTCCGATCCATTACTTTTACTGAATAGGACAGACTTAGACCTTTAGGTTGGGGTCATTGGACAAAACATATCAAGATGTAATACATTTTTCTTCATTAGAGAGATCTAACATATTTCTATGTGTCAAAATGCAAAAAAAAAACAAGCTGCTTTGCTTTCTGACATGTTATACATGAATTGAAAGTATTTCCTCATGGTATGTGCATAATGTCTTTACAGATTTCTATGGTAGTCTTTGTTGCCACTTTTAAAACAGCCAAACAAAACAGTCCTGTGGTTGCAGCCGTCCCCTGCAACCATAACATCGACCTCTGCTTCAGAGATTCTTTTTTTAATTTTCTTAGAACTAATTTGGGCGTTCCTCATTTTCCTTCCCTTTCCAGACCCTGATAGAGGGAAGACCATGTATCTATTGTATGAAGAGGTGGATGAGACAGAGGTAGAGATTATTCACGTTCCCTCTCCAGCCCTGGAGGAGCGGAAGGCAGACGCATACAGATATCCCCGCACAGGTCACTGCAAACACACACACACACACACACACACACACACACACACACACACAAATGAGTTGCATTATAAAATACATCCATGTTGCTGTAAAAAATGTGCAGGTGATGACTTGAAGTTATTTCTTTCTGCAGTTACAAATAATATAATAATGTAACCCTAATATACGGTATATGCTTCAGTCAGCAAAATCTCGTAATAACCAAGTGAATGCTATTCATGTAAATCATTTGACATTTTGATCACGCTTGAATTAATTTAATGTATTCTTCTTTCGCAGGCAGCAAAAATCCCCAGGCCACCCTTAAACTGGTAGAGATCAAGACAGACCATCAAGGGAGGGTAAGATCCTTTGACCAGCCATCCCTGCGACCATCACTTCTCCAGAGAGCTCATTGGGGATCCCTGACACGTGTGTTTCTGTGCCTACAGGTCGTGAACACGCAAGACAGAGAGCTTGTCCTGCCCTTCACCTCCCTGTTCCCCGGGACAGAATACATCGCCAGAGCAGGATGGACGAGCGACGGCAAATAGTGAGCGTTAAAGCGAAACCGCTAACCCGTGGAAAATAATAGACCTGTCATATTCTCAAAAGTCCCATGGTAGACGGTACAATGTTGTCAAAAAATTGTTTCCTTTCTGTCCGCCATCTTGGTATTGTGATTGTGGTGCGAACTGTGATGTTTCCACATCATGCTAAGCGTTTGAAAAATGGGTGGGTGTGAGAGCTGTTGCATTTTGCCGTTTGCATCGACTCCTTCCATCAGCTAGGGTCAATATCCGCCTTTTCACAGCAGGGCAAAGTGAGGCTTGTCAAGGCCAGCGCCAACTCAGAGTTTTCTTTTATATACATGGAATCAGAGCTGGTACTTGTTAATTTGAAAGCAGTCCGGTTTACAAATGATCTCTGTAGCCCTTTTTAGCGCGAGCCAGTCCATTAAGTAAAACCCATGTCTCCTCCCCCCCCCATCCTAGTGGCTGGGCAGTGCTGCTGGACCGTAGTCAACGGAGACTGCAGCTGGCTCTTCTGCCTCCGGCGCTCTTCATCCCCGTCACAGATGACCCGGCACAGAGGCGGGACAGCCTGGAGGCCCTGCCCAGCAACACACAGCCATACATTATCTATGAAGAGACCACTGACGTCTGGATTAATGTGAGATCCTTGGGCTCAGTGGGCCGTGAGATGATGTCTTTCATCAAAAGGAGAAGAGTTAGTGGCTTTAGAGTAGCGTTATTAATGATGTCAAGTAGAGAACTGCAGGTTAGGTAGCAGCTGCAAGTAGCTATGAGTAATATTGTAATATTGTTTAAGTATTATTACCTGTGAGGAAAGATGAGGGACACAGGTTATATCTTGGGTTTAAATGGTTCTAGACTTACGTTTCATCTGACTTGTGACCAATAAGATAGGTATGATGATGATTTATGATGACTTTAGATCAGGATTTACAGCCTTGACCATTGTTTAAAAAAAAAAAAAAAAAAAGGATTGGCAAACAATAATATGGCTGATGAAGGCTTGTATATGACGAGAGATGTGATATTTTTCATATCCTTAGAATAGTGTTTTCCCTTATCAACACAACCCGCTACAGTGACTTATAGAATGATCCCAGTTAGAGAGATTGAATGGCTGATCCCCGTTCCCAGTAGTGTGGTTGCGGTCAGGGTTCTTTAGAGAGGATTTAATAACTGACTGACAATTGAACAGTAACTGACAACTAAATGAATGTTTTCTTTTTCCCCACAGGTTCATGATATTTTCTATCCATTTATTCAAACGACAGAAGATGAGTTCACGTTCATGTGGATAAATGAGTCTAAAACGGGCTTTAGCCATCTTTATAAAATCACCTCCCTGTTACAACCGCGCTCCTACCAGTGGGCAGGAGACTACCAACACACAGAGGGTAAGATGGCTCTGGTTTAACTGGAACAGATTCTCCCCAGTAATCAATGTTCTGCCATTTGTAAAAAGTAGTCTTTCACCTCACGCGGGGACGTTGTTTGTTTGTTTGATTGTCGTTGTTGACGTCCCGGTGTCGGGTACGTCGGGGAGCACGTTGATTCACTAATCTTTGTCTTCTCCAGGAGACTTCAAATGTGCGATCAAAGAGGAGGTTACGTTGACCAGTGGAGAGTGGGAGGTTCTGGCAAGACATGGCTCCAAGGTCAGACCAGTATCTAATACTGCACACCACACCGTAGATGCCTCTCCTACACTTGTTGGCGCTTATTTCCATTTTGTGGCGACAATTTCGCGTCGAGTGAAAGCACACGATACATTAAAAATTGTGAAACGGTCCGTTCCAAACCAAGTTCCTCGCGTTCCTTCGATAGCGCCGCATTCCTACCGACTGATGGATGCCTTTACGTCTTCGATGTAAAATCTTTGCTCTCTCTCTCCGCCTCTCCCTCTCCCTTGCTAGATCTGGGTGAACGAGGCGACCAAGCTGGTGTACTTCCAGGGAACCAGAGACACTCCTCTGGAGCACCACCTCTACGTGGTCAGCTACGACTCACCCGGGGATGTAGTCAGACTGACCAAGCCCGGCTTCTCTCACAGCTGCTCCGTTAGTCAGGTACAACCAATCCGTCTGTTTCCACAAATGATTCTACCTGCTCACATTCTGTCAGTCCACAACAGTCGCCTACAGGCAGATGAACGTCTCCAGGAGTATAGATGAACGTCTACCTGTAGCCACCAAACCATGTGACTTGTAGACATCTCTGACTCTCAGTCCTCCGGCATTCTGGCCTCTCTCTTTATCGATCCAAGTTTCTTCCCCTCCTTCAATCTGTGCAGCAAAAGCAAGCATGGAACAAACGTATGAGTAGAGGTTGTCTCGATTGTTGCTTATTATTATTGATTATTAATGTCTAAATCTGCTTGTGCCTTATGTTCTCATGTATCAGTCACCTTTTCAGTTGCCCTTACTGCCAACCAGTATAGGAAGAGATATCCATGACTTAGTTGGCATAGTTTAGAATTGGCTTGACTCGTATTTCTACCAGTAGCTTAACTGACTTCAGCTTCATTACATACATACATACATTACATGGCATGGAAGATTATCTTCTATTCCCTACGCTGTCCTAGTGACGTTAATGCAGCGACAAGGATAGATTTAAACAAGATGAGGATTTCACCTCGCCTAATGTAGGATAATGACATGTAGGGCACCGTACCAACGTGAGTGCATGTGCAGTACAGCGATCAAAGCCAGGGAAGAAACGGATGCTCTCTGGCACCGTGATGGATGCGGGGCGGTGTGGCCTTGGCTGCTAATGTGATGTAGTAGTACTACGAAAGCTGCTTCAGGAGCTGTTTTTACACCTCCTCTGTTCCTCCTTTCATCCCTTGCCTAGGTTGTATTCATCTGGCGCCGGCTCTTCTCTGTCTCCTATATCTACCTCTACTTATCTACGGTTGCCGTAGAAGTCTTGTATGTGTACGTTGGGGCTCGGGGTACTTGTTTTTTTTTACGAGGTTCACTTTACGAGGTTCACTCCTGGGCCCGTTTCGGTTTAAAGGCGCGTTCACATTCAACGCGGAGTGAAATCGAGAGTCGAAAGTTGAGGTGAATTCGCTTCCGCTCGAGTTGAATCGTTTCCAACTCGAGCGAGAGATTCACGCGAATGAGCGAGATTCAAATTCTCGTTGCGTTGTATGTGAACGCACTGTAAGAAATGCCTCTTAGTTGGATATTTCTATCATGATATATGGACGGTTGTGCTGCGATCGTTGCCAGACGATGTATTTATGTTCGCCTAGCGATGATTCTGCAGCTGTGAGGGGCCACCGCAGCTTCACGCACACAAAGGCACATACTTTGTACCCATCGTCTATAATAATAATGATTTGTCTTTTCTTCTTCCTCCTGTCCACCCTCGGCTCTGCTCTCGCTCGCCGCAGAACTTCGACATGTTCGTGAGCCACTACAGTAACGTGAGCACACCCCCCAGCGTCCACGTGTACAAGCTGACCGGCTCGGAGGGCGACCCGCTGCACATGGTACCCGAGTTCTGGGCCAGCATGATGGAGTCACCAGGTGAGGAGACCAGGATCTGATGGAACTGTTTCATAATCTAGGGCAACACCTCTGTGAGGCTCAACAGTAAATCCCCAGGTCTTGAACTGACAGAGAGAGACGGACAGACTGACGGCAAAATGAAACCTTGAATATACCGACAAATATATTTACCTAATGTAGATGTGGAGAAGCCGAACGTGTAACATAAAATGTGAATGATCGACCTCTAATTTTAGCGTTTAAAAAGAAATGGTAAAAAAGGATAGCTTCTATCATTATTGATATTATGAACAATATTAGTATAGAACTACTATTACCACAGTAGCAAAGTGCTTGTTATCACCTTCTTTAGGTCCTACAATATAGATGATATGGTATCTACCATCTCCTTGTACTGCCTCCTCTAAGCTGGGAAAGGCTGCTTACACTGAAATATGTTTCACACCGCACTGTTAAAGATCACAAGTTCATATAATCTCAGGATGTATTTTTGGCTCCTTAAGGCGCACAAGAGTATTTAATTGGCCCTCCCAGATGAAAATCGTTCAAGGTTTTGGAATTGAAAGTGGAGTTTTAGCTCCAGACGGCTAAAGATTATGCCGTTTAGGGACACTTTAAGAGGATTGGGGTGAACCCTGGGTATCCCTTCATATTATAATCAGTTCATTTGACTTAGTTCACCCCTTTGACCGTGGGGAGGATCAAAATGCACGTGCAGAGGAGTCTGGCTAAATGTGAAGGTTGTCCATCTATCTGCGATTCTATTTTCGCAACAATCAATAGAGCCAGTAGGGGAAAGTTACAGTCTGGCGTTGATTAGATCAAGGACGGTGGATTAAATCTACACTGGCGTCATCCAGACTGTCCAGACTGCAGTCAAATAAGATGTAACGCACGTCCGCCTCATAGGTCATCGGGAGCGTTTTGTGTGTTAGGGTTGACCGTCTCTGTTGATGTTTTGTTGAACTTACTGTTGGCGAGAAAGCAAACTTACTCGTAGTGCAGTAATTGACTCGCTAGTTGTTTCCTTTTACTTGATTTCAATTTTCTTTAAAGGTGAAATATGTAATATTTTATACCCACTAGATATGTAATATTTTATAGCCACTAGAGGGTGCCTGTGGTCACTTGTTCAACTGAAAACATTGAAAATGTTTAGACTCAAGCTCACAGTTCAACCACCATGCTCTACCAATGGACCTTCAGAGGACTACATGTGTCTTGTGTGCCCGCGTGTCTTCCAGGTTGCCCAGGAGATTATAACCCGCCAGAGATCTTCGACTTCCCGGGGAAGTCGGGCTTCCAGCTGTATGGGATGGTGTACAAGCCCCACAACTTGCAGCCTGGTCGGAAACACCCTACTGTCCTCTTCGTCTACGGTGGCCCTCAGGTCGGTGGCTATGCCTAGTTTATGTGAGGCCCATTATGGGATGATTTCACGTCAAAGGATAAGCCTGCGCCTTCCCTTCCTACTCTCTGTGAAAGCTGTATTGCGATTTACCATAAAAGAGTTTGAAACATTTCGGGTCTGTACGTGTCCCAGGTCCAGCTGGTCAACAACTCCTTCAAGGGGATGAAGTACCTGCGTCTGAACACGCTGGCCTCGCTGGGCTACGCCGTGGTTGTCATCGACGGGAGGGGGTCCTGTCAGAGGGGTCTGGAGTTTGAAGGAGCACTGAAAAACAAAATGGTAAAGCCAAACACAACTGTCTGTTAATGCAGGTGTGTCCCTCTGTCATCGATCTCTGTGATCGCCGTGACCCCATTTTCCCCCCCAGATGACGATCCGTCACAATTCTGTCACAACGTTGTCATTGCCCTGATGGCCTGCTTGTGTCTGTCTGTCCTGTCTGTCTGTCTGACTGTCTGCCTCTCTTTGGTTGTTTGTTCAGGGCCAGGTGGAGATTGAAGACCAGGTGGAGGGGCTGCAGTACGTGGCAGAGCGGTTTAACTTTGTGGACCTGAGTCGTGTGGCCATCCATGGCTGGTCCTATGGGGGTTTCCTCTCCCTTATGGGCCTCATCCAGAGACCCAATGTCTTCAAGGTGAGGAGGCTAACACTGTTGTTTTCCATCAAGAGGAGGAAAAATCTCTTTCACCCACTTTCTGTTAACCCTGTGTCATTCACTATATTCTATCAGTTAACGTTCCCTGCTGTCTGCTGTAGCCAAAAATATGACAGAAGATTTTCAGTCAACTTGGATGTTGTGCAGTTATATCTCTGTCAGTGAATGCTAGACGGGACAGATGCACGTAAGACTGCTTAACAGCTGGAAAAACCCCTCCTACGCTTGATTGCTCTAATAACATTACTCTTAAACGGTTTGTAACTGGATGCACGATGTAGTTACCACTTACAACCACACGGCGTCAGTGTTTGATCGTGCTCTAGTGCAGTAACAATAGTTTCACCCTTTCTCTTGAAGCATGTCTGACTGGAAAAAGTTTAACACAAAACGTAATATTTTCCAGCAACATCTAAAGCGGTCCCGTTTCTGCTACTCTATATGGTGTTTTGTTTTCGTCATTCATTTGTGGTTGTCAAAAGAATACATTTCCATGGTAAATTGGTAAAGGAGCTATTCTTTTCTATTCTATATGTTACACTCTGTTCCGTTTGACGGCGTTGTTTCCATCCCAGGTGGCTATCGCAGGCGCCCCGGTGACTGTGTGGATGGCCTACGACACGGGCTACACAGAGCGCTACATGGACGTGCCTGAGAACAACCAGCAGGGCTACGAGGAGGGCTCTGTCGCGCTGCACGTCGACAAGCTGCCTAGCGAGTCAGTACTCAGTACGCACTTACGACACCCGGGAAATAGAGTCGTTTATTGTCTTTTATTGAAAAAACATGAGGGGCGTGTCAATTATGTTAAGTGATTGAGCATGAGAGATTGAATCATTTGATTCGTTCAAGTTAAAGACATGTGAAACCCGTTTGTACATATTGTTGTTCAGGTCTAATGCTAATTTTATCCATGTGCGGTTTTAACTGCGTGCACTCCTTGATCGTGATAGCAGGATACTCCCTATTCCTTGGACAGTCATGCTTCATATTTCCCATGAATCACTCTGATTTTAACGAGTTCTCTTCTACCCTTGGCCTTGGAGATGCTGTCTTAAATTACCAAAAAGACTTGCATCTATCTAGCTTTTTATGTGCAAGTGCTGAAACTTTCTTGAAGATCTTGAATTGGGGTTAGTCACATCCCTAGTCTGAAATTAGACTTGGTAATAATATGCAAACTCTAAGTAATAATATGTAAACTCTAATTATTTCATAATATTTTCCCATGATTATGGGTCTTAGATTTTAGGGACTGATGGTAAACCTCACTCTGCATCAGTTTACTAACAGTACACTAGTAGCGCAACCATTGTTTTTCCACCCACCTACCAAAGTGGATCTGATGTGTTCACATCCGTCTAAATATGAAAAACACAGGTTTATTTTTCCATTACTAATCTGTTGGCAACCGTATCCGTGGCACAGGTGAAGAAAGATGGGATTTGAGGTGGCAGGCCAAGTCAAGCCTCAGTGTTTACAGTCTCAGGATGCCTCCAGGGCTTCACAAATGGCATGTTGCCGCATGACTCCTGGATTCTGCAGTGAAGCCACAGAACATTGATCAGATCTCAGCAAGTCACCGAGCCCCTGCAGCCACAGTATTTCTCACTTCTTTAAATGGCTCGCAATCAACGAGACCTTTTCTTTTTTTTTCATCTCACCAGGACTAGATGGAGCTCATTAGGCAGCTGCTCTTAAGGGCAGCAGATGTTATTCCCGACAGTGGGAACGTGTAGTGGCACTCATACTTTATACTTAATTATCGGCTAACCCTTCAAATCCTTGCGATTCCAGGCCCAACCGTTTGCTGATTCTCCACGGCTTCCTGGATGAGAACGTGCACTTTTTCCACACCAATTTTCTAGTGTCACAGATAATCCGTGCGGGGAAGCCCTACCAGCTACAGGTGAATAATACAAGCTCTCTTCACCCAGTAATGCCTCTCTGTGGATGCTGCCATATGTGACCATTGTATTCAAGGTGGACATCACATACTTAACAACGATTCAGAGATATTGACGGTGTCAACAATAAGCCAGTTGACAATACAGTTACCCAATTTAAACTAATGATAAACTGTAAACAAGTCTTTATTTAATTATATATTGGGATACATAAATTAAGAGTGTACTTACAGTGTGTACGTGTTTTGTGATCAGACCCGTCAGCTGTTCTGTTTTTATTTGGTCAGGTCTACCCCAACGAGCGACACAGTATCCGCTGCCCAGAGTCCGGAGAGCACTACGAGATCATGCTGCTGCACTTTTTACAACAATACCTCTGAAACGAGACAAGAGGGGAGAAGTGAAGTCTAGTTGCCCCTCTG
>OMKK01032561.1:7500-10839 GCA_900302305.1 Polymixia japonica | reverse complement strand
CTTGGGAAGGAATACAACGGAGGGATCCCCTTCCAGGATGGTCAGGTGTGCAATAGGTGCCGAGTGGGCAAATTACAATCAAGTTACAAGTTTATGAGTGATAACAGGTATGCAATTTGAATGATGGGGCAGTAATAAAAGATGTGGAAGTAGGAGTGGAATGTCCAGTGCATCTATCTCAACCGGAGCACTGCTTGGTTGGGAAGGTTGTCATTTTTTTCAAAATCTGAAGTTGTAAAGTTGCAAATCCCCCACCACCATCCCATAACAGAGTTTTACTTGCCTTTTGGTGGACTCCTGTTCTCCTCATCTTCATTTTAGAAAAACAGAGAAACAAATTTAAGAGAATACCCAAATAACACCGTACTCTATAGTATTGTACAAAAGTAAAGGTACCGAAGTACTAGCTACTTAATGTACTCAAATGTAAAAGTACGTATACAATATGGCTTTCTTGTATTTCAGTTGACTGGCTCAAAGTTAGAATATGCATCATTTTTTTAGTAACTAGTCACTGCAGGTATCACAATGGAGTACAAATAAGCCTTATCTTTTAAAATGTCGTGCAGTAAAAGTATAGAGTCTAATAATAATATACAATAATATATCCAATAATAATGTACAAGTACCTCAAAAATGCACTTGAGTACAGTACTTTAATACATGTCCTCGCATGCCAACAGAAATACTCACGTTTCACTACCAAGAGAAGAGAGCCGTTGCCTTTTGTGATGCTGAGACTGGAGCCGACCAGTTTTTTGTAATTACACCAGAATGCTCCGGTGTCATCTAATGTCAGGTTTCTGATGGCTATGTCCACACTTGGGAAGTCTCCTTTTATATCAAGTCTTGACTTAAATCTTGGGGCAATAGATTTGGGTGGCTTTGTCCCTTCCTTGAATAGGACCTCGACGTTCTCCTTTAGACCCCAGTGCAAACTCAGGTATTCTTGGTCATGTGTAGAACGGCAGTGAATGGTTATGGTTCCTCCAGTCGTTTTCCATACGCGTCCACCATTGTCTTTATTGGTCAAAGGAAGACAGTGAGAAGCAAATAAGTACAGACAGTATTAAATGCAATAGTAAAAACACATAGGCCTAAACTTAGACTTGTCAACTTAAACCCTTATACATCAGTCTCTACACTTCACAAAATGCAGCAGTCAGCAACAAGTTTACAACCTGTTTTGCTATGGGTTGGGTACTAAAATGGGTTGTAAGACTATTTATACATGACAAGAATAAGCAGTTATTTTCTTACCTTGGCCACTGAGAGCTGTGCAACTCAGAGGAAGGAAGGTAATGAGCGTCAACCAGAGAGCCGACATTCTGACATCGATGTGATATAGAGCTAACCTCACTTCTACACTGGCTTGTCAACAGGAAACATGCTTATTTTTGTACATTAGCTGCCTTAGCCAATAAGAAGCGTTTAAACATACATACTTACAAGATCTGATGTGCGTGTAGAATGTTAAAGCCCATCTGGTAAATGCCATCTATTGTATAAATGGCCTGTCTTTTCCTTATGGAAGGCAGAACATACTTTCATTGACTACACTGTTATTCTATGTATATGCTCTCCACATATATGCTGAATAAACTTCAACTTTTAGTGAACAACACTCCAAACAGATTGAGGACTTCCATTTCCTCAACAATTATATGGAAGAAGAAGAAGTAAACTAAAGTAAAGTAAAATGTGAAGTACAGAAGAAAATAGGGTACATACAGAATAAGTAGAGAGGGGGGTTCAAGTCCTCGGTAAAAAACAGTCAAAGTTAACTAAGCTACAATAACTGGATCCTAAAATAATTTTTTTTTTTAATAATTATTAATATTAATATTTTTAATTATTAATTAATATATTAATAATTATTTTGTTCTGAAATCAGAAAACCACTAAAACATTTCCCCTGTCTTAGAATGTGGGGAACTGAAACTGGGAGACGACAGGCTTGACGACAGAGAGCATCTCTGAAGGATTCATGGGAGAAACAGAGACTGAGAAAGAACTGAAGTAGAAAAGGCTTAAATGGCTACAAAAACAGAAAAGTGAACTAGAATCAAGAATTAAAACAAAAGGCTTATATCCACATTTGACGCAGAGTGCTGATAAATCCACTCCTGGCACAGATTCTGATTCAGAGGACGACGTTCGGCTAGGTGCTAATTTTGATAAATTCCTGCAGTGGAAAGTAGAACTGCTAATGACAGAACATGTTTCACGATCCAAATGTTATCGATATAGAACAACTGAACGCTGTCAACCCCACCAGATATGTTGAATCAATCGAATAAAACTTATGCAAGTGGCTGAAGGACCAAATTTTTGTTAATAGAATTATTTTATGTGTACGTATGGTTTTTAGGGTTTCCTTTTTCAGTTGAATGGAAACGGCAGACTTTATTTTATGTTAATTTTAACTTTAACTACTGACCTTGCTGTAATTGTTCACGACGGGTAGGCTAGCGTGTAGCTCGGCACATGACAGTCAGCAGGTACCCGCTACTTTGAAGCGGGCATCGGTCCAACACAATCAATGATTAAATACCGACTGGCTGACTGATGGCTGGAACTGGGCACAGAGGAGTTGGAGCAATGGTCTGATTAAGCTTGCTTGTCAACTGACATGTGTGGCACATTACGCAGAATAGAAGCATGTTTCCTTAACGCCCATGTGACCTGCCACATCATGCAAGGTTTTCAACACCGTCTCTCTGAACTTGGAGGGTACAACCATCTGGAGAACAGGCTCACCCAACAAGTTGTCACAACGTGGAACCCGTTTTCAAAATGACCTTGAAAGCATTTTTAAGGTCCCCAGTAGGAGAAACCTGTTCAAATAGCCCTCTTAATGAGGGATCAGACTTTTGTTCCTTGGCTAAATCACTGTGTGAAAAGGACTGGAAAGGCACAGGTATGAACCAAGTAGGCGACTTAAGGTTCTACCTCTTTTCCCTGATCTGCATCAGAGGTTGCACGGGTCACGGCACCGACCAGCTAAATCATTACCAAGGATCATGTCTACCCAGTCTACTGGAAGCTCAGAAGAAACCCCAGCTGCCACCTCAACATAAATGCTGAATTGTCAAGACTTATTGCCCACAGTTTGGAGACTGAACCCCAGTCTCTGGAACTGCACGCACTTCCAGTTTAGCTTGTTCCGTTTTTTGTTTAATTACTTTCATTTCCAATACTTTTTGCCGTTTAATCATCATTTTGTCATGTGCCTATTGTAACATTAGAGGTTCTGTCTGTTTGAACGTCAAAGCCACACGACTACTGGGGAACATTCAGGTTTCTCTGTTCACATCATCTAATCAATACTTCTGCTTC